>JAQGCS010000187.1:0-31039 GCA_034702105.1 Fuscozetes fuscipes
GGACTGGAACAATGGAACAATATTTTGTGGAACAAAATTTTGACCTTGGTCATCAAAAGACGAACAGAAAGAAGTAAGAAGTATGGCCTCGGATTACAGATTCTCCATCAAGAGATGAAAAGATGGGTCCAATTCGAGGTCATAAGAAAACAAAAAGGACTGGATTTGGATGAAAGTGATTACGAGTATATACCTGTCGATGAAATTGCTACTTTGAGCGAGGATGAATCTTCTACCGAAGATACTACAAATGAAGAGTCATCCTTCTCAACTGAAGAGCAATCGACAACTCCCACACATTCAATATCAACCACTAAAGCAGTAAAAGCAGTAAAACAAACTACAAAAATTGCCCTTGGACAACAGGTTTTTCCAATCTATCAAATGATATATCAAATTAATTTTCTTTTTAAAGACCACAACGGAAATAGAGGTACCTCTAGAACCCAACCCCAATAATATCACTCCTTCCCAAACAAAAAAGTCAACGATCTTGGCATTCATCTACAAAGACCCAGAGCTTATTGACCTGTGCATTGACCCAGTTTTTGACTCTGTCGATACAAACCTGGATAACTCCGAAGTACTTATCTTCAAAGGAGAAAAATTTTATTTAATGGAGAGTAAGTTGCATTCTGTTCGTTTTAAAGTTTCAGTTTGATTCCACCTAGATCTCCGTTATGGTTCTGGTAACCTGGTTACTAGTGGAAAGACTAAACATATTTTGCCTGGCTTCGATCATCATAATTTTACATCAATAGTCACTATCAAAGAAGGTCCAGAAAGAGGTTATATCTATGCATTTTATAACGACCAATCTTTTATGACGTGGCGACCCTCCGGGGGCTATTTAAAAATGCACCATACCCTCTTTCGCAAAAGGTCTAAATCAATAATCCTTCCAAAGGATGGCTTCTCTGCGGCACTGCATAACAGGAATATTGAAAATCCATTAATCGTTGGATTTAACGGAAATCAAGTAAACATTTTTAAAACTGTTTTTGCGAGAAATTAGACTAGATCAAATCTTGGCGAACTAGCTGTAGACCCCCTCCTTTTTTTGACAAGCAAGAACAGTCTAAGTGTTTATTCAACCTGTTTCTCTTGTATTATTTCTCATGGCTAATCTTTATATAATTATAGCTCAGTTGATTGTCCAAGTATGTTCTGGGTTGTATGATTAATCAAATTTCTATTAATCTAGATGCAATTCTAATTTTATTTATGTAAAGTTAAGCCATTTGAACACTAATTGTGTGTAAAACAGTGAAGTGGCTTTTCAGGAAACATCTTTTCAAATGTATCTACAATTTTTGCAGGTTTATTATTATGATTTATATGAAAATAAGTTTATCAAGCACAATGAATTGAGTTATGACAAAACCCCGGAGCGATTCCCACCTAATGTGACGTCCGCCACATCCCTACAGAATGGCTTTATTTATGTGTTTCGCGACAAACAGTATTGCGTTCGAGAAATGAATTTTGAATCTGAGAATCCAAACGAATATGTGAGTAAAATGCGCTAGATAATTACCATCTAACTAATTTTTATTTTTAGTGCGAAACTTGGCATGATAATAAGAGATTCTTGGGTTGTCATGGTCAGTCAAGGCCGCCTTATAGCATTATCAATTATAACTTGAATGATAAAGAGAAAAATTCTTTCCGTGGTGATCTCTGTGATGATCTAAATATCAAAGGAATAACCAAGGCTATCGATGGCACAGTGTTTGTGTTCAGAGATGATAAGTATTGGAAAATCAATGGATTTCCTTATAATATCAAATTTATTGGTATTTCTTTGGCCACCGATAAATGGCCAGGCTTCACAAGCAATCCAGATGCTGTTATGATTGCACAGGAGGGTCCTCTTCGGGGACAGATATTTGAATTTAGAGGACAGACTTATAATCATTGGTCTATCGATGGCGTACTTAAAGAAGAGGACAAAAAACTCGTGAAAATAACAGCAGTTTTACAGAACTTAGATATGTCCGAACCAATTGCTGTCGGGTTTGGCCAAGATAAAGTAAGTTTTAGAAACTTTCACAAATATTTTTTAATGTTTACTGTAATTTTCAGCTCATTTATCTTTCTATGAGTAAAAATCAACTAACAATAACCAAGAAACTCGATTATGGTAAAGTTGCAGAGAATTGGCCCCGAAATATCACCTCTGCCCTTTTGGTCTCAGAAGAGGTCATTTACCTTTTCAAAAAGAACAAGTATTGTATCAGAAAATGGAAGTGCGCGAAAAAGGACAATTGTGTAAGGCAATTCTATTTATAAATGATTTTATCTTGATCAATATTATTATATTTTTTGCTTTTAAAGTGTAAAAAATGGTTGGATTCGAAAACCCTGTTTGGCTGTTTGTGATTTTACTCTTGGTATTAGCAAAGAAATTGTGTTCAAACCTTTTTGCTATTTTTCTCAATTGCTGTAAATTTGAACAATAAATAAAATACCAAATAATTAAAAAAAAATTCTTCAAGTTGAAATAAAATATATAAAATTAATTTTCATTGTTTGAGCATACCAAGTCTAGAAAAAGTCTTGGCTATCCCAAAAGATGAATTCATAAAAATGATTATAATTCAATTTAACCCAGTTATAACGGAATTTGCAGTGCTGCTATAATTTTCCCTTACATCCGATTTTGGTATACTCTAGTTATAATCTATATAACCGCTCATCGTTTTCATTGATTATGGTTGGCGTTCGTTATTGTGATTTACATTTGACGCAAACTGATTGTTATTTGTCTGTCGCGTAAACGAAAGATTTTGTCTTTAAATGATCGACAAATGGCTTATACTGTAATTATCAAAAATCTTGCCTCGAGTATGCACAATTTAAGAGCAAAATATGACACTTAACACTTTTTAATAAAAAGCTGATAAATTTAATTTGTTTTAAGAAACTTGGTAAAATTTATTCAGTTTACAAACACTATTTTAATCAAAAGGGAGTGTTCGTTAACAACTTATCAGCTTAATAAATTACCCTAAAGGAATAATTGTTAAAATCACATTGAAAATGACATTGTTACTAAACATATTGCACGATAAACTCTAATAAATATTAGTAGTAATAAAGGAATTCTTATAATTGTTTCATTTGAATCGTTTGTAATTTGAGCGAAAAATTAAATTTCATATCCTCCTATTTGTAAATAACCATGATTGTGTTATGATAAAGTTAATATTTATTTAGATGTTTCATTATATATTTGTTTAGCAAACTTTTCATTCATTACTAGAAAACAGGGGCGTATAGAGTGGCTCAACATTAATACTTACTAGTTTGTTAGCTCAAAAAGACCTTGAAATTTTAATATTCCGCACTATTGTTCAGAAACCAATCTAACCAAGGCTTAAACATTTTTTTCATCTCTTCGCTGTAACTTTCACCAGAAACAGCTCTTACAAATCGAGGAGTTTTGCAACCCTGCAAATAATTGATCATTCAATGAATATCTCATTTTGTTTACAAATGAAAATAGACACCGACACTAATTAAAAGAGGATGTGCATAGTCATTTACATTTTCCTCTATTAGGAAAAGGAGTTTACAAGTAAAACACTATTTCGAAATGTTCTACAGGAACAGGGATAGGGTCCTTTAGAACAGGAATAGCGATTTCATGACTAAAGTTTAAAATCACATAATTGTTATAATTGTTCTAGACATTGTTTTCTGGCGTTTTAACAATCAACAATGCAATAAAATTAACAATGTAAATATTTTTAAATTTTATAATATTGATTATTGTTTATATTTTAAATGTTCTAGAAAATTGTATACTACCTTGCACATGTCTACTGTAACTGACATTTGCAGTCATTGTATTATATGCAGATCTGCTTCACTTTATCTGTGAAAATGATAAACGATCTCACTTTAAGTGCTACTCATATGAGTCATATAATATTTTAGTGTTTAGTCTATTTATTCTTATCTCGTTTTATTGATTAAAAGTGAATTGCAACTTGGTCAACAACTTATTACTTATTTTGGAAAAGTCTGTGCTGCCTAATAAAACTATATTGTGATCTGAACAAGAATGATTATTTTTTCTTATTGATTACCTTGTTATTTTCTCTTGATGTATATTTACGCATAAAAACTTCTTACAAATATAATTACCATCTTAACAGTATAGAATTAAATATGGCTAGATTGTATAAATAAAACTATGAAAATTACGAAAAAATTAATTTCAACAAGTTTATTATTTTATTGAAATTCCACTTTAATATGAGCAAACATAAAATTTATTGTGTTATCTATTTATGATAAATAGATAAATGATAAGTCTATTCTTATTATTTTGTGATAACAAGTGTTATGTGCAAGATATTCAAGTTTAAGGCATAAAAATCACATAGATGAAAATACTACGAAATTCAACAGGGCAATTTCTTAAAATTAAAATTATATGGTGAATCTTCTCATGCCAAATAAAAATCCAATCATTAGCAAATATGCCAGAATCAAAAGTCAAGTGCTTAATAAATTCGACCTTGGTCATTGCTGGCTATAAAACAAAGAAAAACACCCCAACAGAAAAACAACAGATCATTTCAAACTGTAATATAACAAAAATAAATCACCTTTTCTTCAGTAACAGATGTTCTCTGAGAAAGTTCTATTTAGAACTATTTGGTAAATCCTGGTTCAATTAAAATTTTGTTGCTTGTTAAGTTTTGATTTTAGTTCTAAAATGTTTAATATAAAAGTGCGGCGAAAAAGACTTTTAATTATTTATTTGGTTTTGTTTTTAATAATAATTGCATTTAAAAGCCGTGACTCCGAAGACATCAAATGTGTGTCTCTTATGATCTCAAATGACATAAAACTGAAGACATTTGTGGCCAATGAGTCGCGACTACCATCTGATCCACAGTGGAGTCCAGTCATAAACAATAGGATTAGTGTTTATTCTGGGTTTCTGTTCAAAGATTCTGTGGTAAGGATTACATCCGTTGTGGACCAGGACTTGTGGTCGGAGCGGAGGGTCAGAATAGAGTGTCATTTCATGAAGTTTGCCAACAGTTCTGTGAAATTCAAATCAGTGGCCACTCTTCGAGTGTTGGCCGAAAATTACTCAGGTTATAAACAATACGCCTCCGCTGAGATCAAGTGTTCACTTCCTCGTCAGTACCACTCAGTCATGAAATATGTGGCCATAAGTTCGGGAACTGATCGCCAAGTCTTACGACTTTCCAGAGCACAGTCTTATTACGAAAACGACACGTCTTTAGATACCGTTGTCTGCATTCGACCCATCTTTCAGTCCACACATCTATTATCAGCTGTGGTCGAGTTCTTGGCCTACTATAGAGCTAATCAAGTGAACAAGTTCATTTTTTATGACTTGGACATTGATGGAGAGTTGAAGAACTTTCTAACTAACCTCGATTTTGTTGATATAATACCTTGGAAACTATCAGTCAATAAATATTTGATCCATGCATTCGGTCAAAGGGCATCCATGCAGGACTGCCTTATGAGATACTCAAACTCACCCATCATTTTTGTAGACGTGGATGAGTTTATTGTAATACAGGATAAGAAGACAACCATTCAGTCACTGATTGAACAGAAATTGAGTGACAAAACCCTTTCCTCATTCGTCGTAAACAACCGATTCCTATGCCATGAGTTTCAAAAGCAACACAACTTTCCTATGATTCTGAGCCACAATAGGATCCAAACCTATTACTGGAGACCAGGAGACAGGTCTAAAATGATTGTCTTAAGACCTGACACAGTGATCGACGCGCGCATACATGCGGTCACTATAACCAAGGAGGGATACTCTCGTCAATCACTGGACGATAGTGTTGTGCTATTATATCACTACCGGTCCTGTTGTGGACTCAGACAAGAGTTCGTCCATTTAGAGCATCTGAACCTCTATTTTAAAGCAATTAGTGATAAATATGTCGAAGACTTCCGAATCAAATGGTTTGAGACCGAAATCTATGACTTTATCGATAAATATGTTATTGATTTTGAAATGTCATCCAATCCTCGAACACAAATTGGTTACGATATTTAGTTTAATCATTTTTCTCATCATTTAGTGCTAATTTGATCATGTTCATTTATTAATTCATGAATTTTAGAGATTTTGCTACAGTTTTTTACTCTTTTAACATTTTAAACCACTTGTTAAGTTATCAAGATAATTACTAACAGCTTTTAATGTTTTAAATGAGTTAATTTGTAAATTAATTTTTGCCTACATCATTAATAAAATACATCAATTATACTTTTTTAAATAAAGAATTCACCATACTTAGTTTACCAGACTATTAGCAATACTTGTAAATATATCCAGATCATTAATACTTACTGAATAGCTCCTAACAATGGGGGTGTCAGTCAGTCCAAACCCTCTCCGGAGTCGAAAAATCCTAGTTTACCCTGGATTTTTTCAATTAATAATAATTGCATTAATCGAATAATTGATATCGAATTACAAGGATATATTGAATTAAACGATAATTTCAAATATGGATGTTTTCAACAAAAACAATAATTAGTCATATTTTCATTCGATTCTCATAAAGAAAAAGAATGAATTTTAAAATCATTTTACTTGTTATTATTTTATTGGTCAATATCACCATGATCAATGCAGGATTTATGAACAGCATTATGGACACTTCCATTTCATTCTTGGAGAATCTGCGGCGGGCCTACAGAAAAATGACTGTTGAAGATGCAGTAAGTTATTCTAAAAATACCAAGATCAAATCAGGTGAATATGAGGGCGGGGATAACTACTTGCAATTAGTCGGTGATGGCACAGAATATATCAGGGTTCGTAGAAACAAAACCTTTGATGGAGGACTTACCTATCATATTATCACCGACTTTGTTCCAGTGGTAAGTAAATTGTCTCGGTATTTATTAAAGCTCAATATGTATTTTCAACTAGGTTCATTCCTCTGATCTCATTTCCTCTGATCTTCAAATATCTGACAAAATAATCTTGTTGAATTTCAAGATGTTATTCATTGCAGGATTCAAAAATTAAAGCTACCAAAAAACCATATTATAATGCGGTAATGAATTATTTAAATTTCAACATGATAATTTATGCCATTTTTCATATGACAAACAGGGTAATTCTCAATGTTAATTTTCAAAGGTATTTATCGCAAACATTGAATGTTGATGTTTTTAAAACCCAGGAAAACCTCCAAAGAAGAATGAGTTGTCAGAAGAGGACGAGGCAACTCTGCCACCTGACCCAGTTGATATGATTTCACATAAAACAACTGAGCCAAGTAGTATTTACCCGACAGACCAGGATAAAAGTTATCCATCAAACAAAGACGGAACCTATGGTTTTGTCGTTCAAATAACCGAAGACAAGCCTCGATTTGCCAGACCCAGGGGTAAAGAGGTAAAAAACTACAAGTTCACTTTTATAAATTTAACTTAAATTATCTGGGATAAGATTAACAGTAACTATTTACAATTTTATAAACTAATCTCGAAACTTTGAATTAAATCTTTCATTTAATATCATTTAAACATTTTCCATAATGATATAGAATTATTATTATATCTAGGTATATTATTTCACTAAAAATGGGAAAGACATAATATTTGAAAATGTTATGATCCCGGTTAAAAATAACGAGAAAAAATTGCCGCCAGATATCACTTCAGTATTCAAAGGTAATTTTCTGTAATAAATGCAAAATATTTTATTCTGTGCTATATTCAGGACCGGATGCTCTTTATTATTTTGTTAGAGAAGATGCTTATTGTCGGCGACCATTGAATGTGTCTGGTATTGGATTGGATCCTCCAGATTATGTAACTTAGCATGACAAATTAAAATTCTCATTATAATAAACTGAATTTCAGTGTCCAGAGGGTGGGGATCTTCGGGAGCTGTTGGGGTGTAATATCCGTTTCTATCCGCCAGAAGTGGATGACCTGTGTAATAATCCAATGCTAGATCACTCATTCCTAGGACCAGATAATAAAACAGCATACTTAATTAGAGGAAAAGATGTATGGCTTCTACATGACTTACCAAGCAATCCAAAGGCTGCCCCATCAAAATGCAATATGACCAAGCATGGTGATGCGACCAAAATATGGAAGAAATATAACCCGAAAGCAGATGCTTTGTTCACTGTGGAAGGTTGTGTATTTTTACCATACTCATTATTACAATGGTTCTAATATTTTAGAAACCAATAAAAAGGCAGTTTTGGTTCAGTTCTTCAAACACAAGTATACGGTTTGGAACTTCAAAGGGGGAAACCCTCTCTTTGAGGGCTTCATTAAAGAGATGGCTCTCAATGAGAATCAGTACAAAAACCAGATGTTCACCGAAAAGGCGGACGAAGTGGCGCCGGTAGCCACAGTCAATGAGCCAAAGGGCAAAATTGTCTATAAGGAAGGTGAGTTTCGAGAACTGTGCGAGGACCCAATTATTGAATCTGCTGATTCGAGTTTGGATGGCACCCTGGTATATTTGTTCAAAAAAGATGTTTATTACCAGTTGGAAGGTTAGAAATTGATGTAGATTAAATAAACATTTAAAAATTTGCTCCCAGGTGTAAAGGAGAATGGTTTTGGAAAACTGACCAAATTTGGTAAAATTACTGAACTATTTAAAGGCTTCGCAACGCCTTCTTCTGCAGTAATGATGTGTAAAGAAGGAAGAAATCGGGGATTTGTTTATGAATTCACCACTTTTTATGACAAAAACAGTAATTCGTTTGAAATTTTGGTTGTATTACATATTTAAAAAATGATCTAGATAAACGACCGCATACACAGTTCACCAGTTGGGACATTGATGGTAAGATGATCACATTTGGCGAGGAATGGATAGAGCCCTCCGCTGCGGGACTGGTGGCTGCATTTCACAATAGAAATGTTACCGACCCAGTCATGATCGCCATTAAAGACGATGAGGTAAGTGCTCTACATCTATTCTAGGTCATTTATTAATTGTTCTGTTTATTTTGTATCACAAAATAGGTCTTTTATTATTCGACAGTTTCGGACCCCTTCGCCCCAAAAAGACGTTCTGTGAAACATTATGACAGTCGGGAGAAACTGCCCGCGGGGGTCAGCGCCGCCTTCTCGATGCCTAACCAAATGATCTATTTATTTAAAGACAAACACTTTTGTGTCCGCGAAATGTTTTACAATAGAAACCCTCCCTATGTATGGCCCCCAGAGTTAAGAATATTTAAGACCAGGATTTTATTTAATTTCGTTTCCAATAGTGTCCCGAATGGCGGGACTCCAGAGAACTATTCGGTTGTTTCGGAGACCCGCACCGGACGACCCCGACTTCTAAGAAAAAAATTAACAATTTTAAAGCAATGACAGACCTGTGCTCTGACCTCAATATAGACGACGCCGACAGAACGTGGCAGAGGGAAGACATGATTTTTGTTTGGCGAAAGGACAAGTTCTGGCGATTGGCTGACTTCCCGTTCGGTCCCAGAGTTGTAGAGTCAGGATTGTCAGCTAAAAAATGGGACGGCTTTTCAGAGAGCCCAGATGCTATTACAATCATCCAGGAGGGTATGCAATTTTTAACAAGGTAAGAAGTAAATTATTTTTCAGCTTTTTCACAGGGAAAACAAGGCGCGGGTGGTTTTATGCAATGTATGGCGAATATTGGTCCAGTTGGTATCCTGAAGGAAAGCCGTGGGTTAGTTATAAAGCCTATTGGGGTCAGCCCGGCAAATCAAAAAAGTTTGAAGCAATGATGCGTAAGCTTTAAAATAATAATCTTGTAACATTTAAAAAAAATGAAATGTTCACACCTGGATAAATATTTTGTCTTATTTCTGTTTCAGATAATGGAGACATCAAAAAGCCATTAGTTCTTGGGTTTGAAGGTTCAAACGTAAGGGAAGCCCTTATAAAGTATCATTAAAAGATACATGTATCAATTTGATTCGCTTTTAGGTACAATACTACTCCTCTGACGTACCCATTTTACAACATAAGGGCGGCAGTAAAGTGGGTGACACTGAAGAGCACTGGCCCTCAGACATAACGGCCGCCTTCAGAATGGAAGACAATATGGTGTACCTGTTTAGAGGCGATAAGTATTGTCATCGAAAATGGATCTGTTCTGACAAGAAGTCCAGTTGTGTGAGTGACCATTCAGTTTGATTTGTGGCACAGATTAATGATAACTTCCTCTTAAGTGCGAGGAATGGAAAGAAGTTAAAGATTTATTCAAATGTGATTCCGTTGACTCATATTCTGTGGATGGAAGTGATTCTGTCAAAGACGAGGATTACAGTGGAAATGGAGGCGCACAGGACTCGGCTGAGACAGGAAGTGCTAGTTCTGAAAGTCCACCTCAAGAAGCAAATGGGTCCGGTGCTAGTGAAGACACTACGGAGGAGGGCAAAGTTTACGACGATCCTACAGAAGAAGAAGTGACCACTCACATGATTAGAGAAAAAACTACAAAAAAGAGCAAGATTGTAAAACAGAAATCGAAAAGAACTAAGCCTCGTGAAATTAGACCGACTCCTAGAGCGAAAAATTGAGCAAGGTGAACATTTAGATGAATTGTATTAAATAGGTTTATATTGTTTGTTGCATTTTAATCTTGGTTGGTAATTTTTTAAATAAATTGTATCTTAGTCAATACTTATTTATTGGCAAAAATTTGGATCAGTCATACAGTTATCCGACACCCTGTGAAGCACAGGAAGTGGTCTCATATCTAGAACTAAATGGAGTCCTTAGATGTCAGCCCAAACATAAAGTCAATCGATAACATTGTTTAAGACTTTAAATCGATACCCAGTCCAATAATTGTCGATAATAAATGGACTCATCAGTAATGAGCAGTGCAAACTTTTTTATCAACAATTATTGGACTGAATTGATCTTGTAAAGAATTGGGAATTCATTTACATATAAAATAATTTTAGAAAACTATTATATTTTCCAAAAATGAAGAATCGATGTCATTGTTCCTCAACTTATTTGCATAAATTTAATTGTTTCAAATTCATGGATGAGCTTATTTCAAGTTCCTGGTAATGTTTACCCTGTTATAATAGGTGATGCTGGTAGAAGGGTTGTGGTTGTTCTGATTAATAAATTATTAGTAGCAGATGATTCTGGAACTATATTTTGTGGTATGGATGGTACTGTTGCCATTGTTGTTACGGTAACTTTGGTTGGTGTTTCGGTTGTACTTGATGTTACTTCTGCTAAAGAAACATTTTTTTGTTCTGAACCAATAATTTGAGACGAGGTGGGTATTGCTAACGTGGACACCGATACGCCTGCATTGCTTTCTGTTACAAATGGTCCTGCTGTTGATCGGGTTTCTTGGTATTCTCTTGACGTGATTACAATAGGAGTCGACGATAATAAAGTTGGTGCTGTAGTTGACATAGAATTCATGTGTATTATTGGAGAGGAGACACTTTTCAATTCAAGTGGTGCTCCAGTAAACTGACTAACAGTTACTGTAGAAACTGTGCTTTTTGAAGATGGTGATAATTCTTGTACGTTAGTCTTTTTTAGCTCAGAATTAGCACTTGTTTGAGACAATGTTAGTGTAACAGATGTGGGCACTGATGAAACGTCAGTTTTGGTTTCTGTTATAACTGTGGGCCATGAGTTTGATCCAGTTGATTGTGGTTCCCTTGTGGTAGAAATATTTGAGCTAATTTGGGACATAACTGAAGGCGTTGCCTCTGATGAGACTAAAGCAAGAATTGGAATGGATGCAATAGTAACTGGGAGTGAAACACTTTGAAATTGCTGTGATGTTCCTATAGGCTGAGTGACTGCTACTAAAGTTGATCCATTTAAAATGTCTCCAATTGATGGTGTTGCATTAAATGATGCAAATTGTTTTGCTCCGAGATTTTTTTGCTCGGGAGATATTTGAGAAGATACCAATGGCGATGAGGTGGACACTGGTGTCGGCATTGAATTAAATTCGTTTCCAAAAGTTAAAGGCAAGGTAATAAAAGATGGTCCAGGTGTAACTTCTGTGTTTGGTTTAACTGAAAGCATCGCTTCTGTTGTTGATAATGTTATTGCTGTTGAATTGGGTTGTGTTAAATTGGTGGAGGGTAAACTGTCTGATGTTGTTGTATGTTGGTCTCGTGGTCCGGAAATATTTGGGGCAATTACTGAAGTCTCCATTATTGAGGGTAAGGTGAATGGGGTAATTGAGGTGGAAGGTGTTGTTGATAATGAACGAGTAAAATTTTGTAATTCTAGTGAGGCTTCTTTCAACTTCTTTTCTGTATATGTACTTGCTGTTTCTATTGATGGATTTGTTGATGTTGTAATTGTCGTTAAAATACTTGCAGGCGTTGCTGTTGTTGGTAATGTTATTACTGTTGAAGTGGGTTGTGTTAAATTGCTCCAGAATAAACTGTCGACTGATGAAGTTGAATTTGATAGCACAATTGGAACTATCACTTTAGTTACTGGAGGCCAAACACTTTGCAATTCTTGTGAAGTTCCATTAAGCTGTCCAACTGTTACTACAGTTGATGTAACTGTTGTGAGTGATGGCGATACCCGTTCCTTAGCTTCTGCTCTGAATGTGGGCCAAAGAGTCGATGATGTTGGCTGTGGTTCTCTCGTCGAAGAAATATTTGAATGACCTTGAGATTTTACTTCAACAGATAAAGATGAATTTGATGACACAATTGAAGCAGGTAAAGTAGCTGAAGTAAGTGAGATACTTTGCAAATCTTGCGGTACTACTGTGGAAGGGTTGACCGTTACCATAGCTGCTCCAGTTATAGGTAATGCAGATTGTTGCACTGTCATATTTTGAGGTTTTGAATTTGTAGCAATTTCAGAAAATGCAAAAGTTGATGGGGTGGACAATGGCGTCGAAATGCTTGCATTAGTTTCTATTTCAATTATAGGCACTGAAGTCGATCCCATTGTTTGAGTCACTTTCAAAGCTTCTGCTGATGAGAGTGAAGTGAATGATATTGTAACCAATGGGACAGAAATATTGTGTAATTGTACTGCTTTTGTAGATGTAGTTGTAGGTAGTGCTAATTCTTGCACTGTTAGATTTCTTATTTCCAAATTAGAAACTGTTTGTGGTGATGTCAATGGTGATGAGGTAGACATTGATGTCGGAATACCTGCATTAACTTGGGTTCCAAATGTAGCAGGTGGTAACAATGTTATAGGAGATGATTCACTTGTAACTAGTAACTTTGGTTGAGATGATAGCATTGCTTCTGTTGTTGAAAGTGCTATTCTTATAGGCAGTGGTGTTTCAGGAGATGTTAATTTACCCGTCTGTAAACTGTCTACACTTGTAGACAATAAATTTGATTGCTTAAATTCTGTCGTCGGTGTCATTGATGATATCTGTGATGGCATCGGTGATACTGTTACGTCTCTTATTGATGGTGAGTTAGATTCTGTTTTAGGTAATATTATTTCTTTTAATGCTATATTTGCAGCTAAAGTAGCTGGTTGCGAAAGTGGTACACTAGGTGTTATTGCTGATTGTGTCGCTATATTATTTAATTGTACCCTCGTGATTACAGGTGGTCCTGCTGATGTTTCTATTGTTGTTAGTGAATCTGATGGAACAGTTGAAAATGGTGATCTTACTAAACTATTATTGAGCACCAATTGAGAACCTGGGACAGTTGTCTGTGTAGCATTTGGTGTAACTACTGTAGCAGTGGGTGCTGTCACTGTTATGGATGGTGTAAATTCTAGTGTAGCATTCTTTAGTTTTGAGTTTCCAACAATTGCTGGGGATGTGAGAGCTGGTACAAATTGCCTTTTATTAGTTTCTGTTACAAATGTAGACCCTGATGTTGTTTGTGGTTCTCCCGATTTGGAAATATTTGAAAGGGTTTGCGATATTACTGAAGTTTTTATTAATGGGAGTGACGTGTAAGGGGTTGGCATAAAATGAGAAACACTTTGCAATTCTTGTGGGACTCCTTTAGGCTTGGTTATTGTAAATGTACTTGTTACTTCTGTTGAAGAATATGCTAATATCGTATTTGAAATACCCGCATTAACTTTGGTACTAAATGTAGAAGCTGTAGTTGATCCGGTTGATTGTGGTACTGCTGTAGTGGCAATATTTGTATTCATTTGTGATAAATGTAAAGTTACTGCCGATGGTGAGGGTGTTGTTGATGCCATTATTGGAACGGTAGTCACAGTAGCTGTAGTATTTTGTACTTGTGTAGATAAAGCAGGAGTCCTGGATGAATAGGGTTTGGTTGTTGTATTTACTATTGATTGCAATCCCATTGTAGATTTTCTTTCAACATTTGATTGTACTTGTGGTAAAGTTCTTGTAGTATGGAGTTGACCGATAAACATGCTGGTGAGAGGTACTACTGGCCCGTTAGTGGTGTGTGATGGCACAACCTCATTTCCTTTAGCAAGCAGCTTACCTGAAGGAACGGGATATATAATTTGACCAGGATAAATCGGGTGCAATATATGAGGGTGACCATGTATAGAGACTAAATGACCAGTGACTAGATCGGCATTGATGATCAGTTTCAATCTGACCTTGCCCTTGATTACAAATTTAGTGGTTCCACTCTTGTCCTTTCTCTCAGAGATTATGCCATCAATTGTTGGATTCAAACAAATGTCCAAATTTTTAATCGAATCTGAATTACATCCAAAGAGTTGTCTGTTTTCATACCATTGCGGACACTAATCAATTAGACTAACAATAAAAGGACAATAAATTTTGGGACAACACATACATCTGTATTGTTCTTGGTAAGGAGTGGCCTTTTGCAAAACTTGTCACCTCGGAATAAGTAGAGTTCTTTATCGGGACCAGTAATGGCGGCTGTTATATTAGCAGGGAAGTGTTCCCTAGAATCCGAATACCGTTGCGGCGAATTCGTTTCGCTGATGAATATTTTACCAACTTCAAAATACCTGTGTATCTAATTGAACTTGATTAATTTTGATTTAAACTTGAAATGTTTTAGATTGTACCAATTCGCCATCAAATCTAACGGCTCGGATACCCGTGACATCTGGATATTTTGAATCGACCACCTTGCTAAATGGAGACTGTATAATCAAAACACTGCCTGGTTTCTCCCTGATGGATTTCAATAGTTCTTGGTTTTTGCTTAGGTTTTTGTTTGCAGAAACATTTAAACAGGATAAAATCACAATTAAACATTTAAAGCCTTTCATTGAATCTATTGCTAGTTCACCAGCTTATCACAACAAATTTCATCAATTAAACATCTGTACCGGGGAAATTCAATACCACGATCACAAAGTGACAGGACTCAAACAACTTATTTGTTTGAATACATTTATAAGTAATAAACTGTAACTTTTAAATAAAATTTACTTTTGATATCAGTTTCAATTCCAAACCTATTTTATACACTCTTTTATTGAAGTGATTCCCGAAGACAGACATTAAAACATATCGTACTCATTAAACTCAAACTGGACACGGAGGTCATACTTGAAAAAGATTACTTTTTTCACTACATTCTCTATGAAATGGAATGTAGTATATAGTTTTGTGCGTTACCCCACCCACCCGCCATATAAGTCTATTGGCTAGAACAAATAAAAGAAAATTAAAAATGCAACTTCAATATTGATTTCCAGTAAATGGTTTTACTGTACTTTTTCTATGTCCACTTTGAGTTTAATATATACGATAGTCTATAAGTCTGTTGTTTAGTGAAACCCTTTGAATATATTTAGTGTTGACTTTAATTATAATTCAATGCAAACGATTGAAATAATAAACAATTTAATTGAAAACATATTTATTTGTAATTAAATGAATGCAATTGTATTGAAATTCAAGTGTTTTGTGTAAACAATGAAAAAAAAAGTTTTATTTACATTTATTTCGATTGAAATTAAGTCTAATTTTTTGTTAACTTTTAATTAATTGTATTCCAAAAGTTATTATTTGATTCAATTGTTTCGTTAATTGAAATCTAAAAATCAATAATTGAAAGAAATTATGAAATTATTTGAATAATAGTTAAATCATAAGAATTATATCGAAGTCACAGAATATTCAGTAAATTTGAAGATCTCTCGATTTCGTAACAAATACTTTAATAACTCATTGAACTGATTGACTAATTGGAGAGTATTCTCATCCAAAACATTGGACGCCAAGAATTGGTCGAACATTCGTAACAAATGTATGGAACCATACATTTCGGTCACTCTTTTGTTTAGATTTTTGATCAAAAGTTGCTTATATTGGGTTCGTTCGCAACAATAGAGAAGTCGAGTGCAGAGCCTTTCCTCGAAGTATTGTTTAATGGCTTCGATGACATCCAAAACCTGTGACTTTTCGGTTGGGCTCAGATTTGCGGACAACTTCTCCTTCAGATAGTTGTCGAGAATGTGTTCGACAGTTATGTTTGCGGGCAATACAATGCGTTTGTGTTGTTTTGTAATCAGATCCCTGTCTTCGTCGACACATTGTTTCAGTTGTTTAGGGATTTTGATCTCAATTCCAGGTTTAGTATCAAATTCTGGAATCAATTTATTCTTATTGTTTGTGAGACTATTCTCTCGTTCTTTGACTGCAAACAGAAGGAATTAAGAACTCATCCGAAGGAGTAATTGAAACAAACCATTAGTGCTATTCTTCGACCAATTAATGTCATTCTTATGGCGCTTATTATTGGTTTCATTGGAGTCATCGCTCTTTCGCTTCTTCGACGACGAAGTGTTGGCCTTTTGGTAGACATCAAACAATTGGAGCTGTATTTTGAGATTATGGTCATTGAGTTTTAGAAGTGAGTCCTCTCCGACCCATTCGTCCCATTTCTCATTACATCCGATGTAATGAATGAAGTATTGATTCTTTAGATTCTTGTCTTTCCTTCTCTTCAGACATTTGGCCGAACATATGAGCGGACTTTTAAAACAGAGCAGCCGTTCCTCTAAAGCATATTTGAAGTCCTCATCTGTGAACTGTGCCGTCAATACTAAAGAAGTGTTGACCTCTGCTTTCGACTCAACTATCAAAGAGTGACAAATGTGTTAATCAATTAGATATCAGTTTCGATTTAAAGATTACATAATCGGGAATAAAGTGAATCCATTGTTAGAAGGCTGTCCACTGGTACTCACTCTTAATATTTCTTTTGTCAAAGAATCGGTTCCTCACAGTATTTGGTTTAGTTTTCTAACAATTAAGAGTAAAATTGAGTTCTTTTGTGTGAATATAAGGTCTGAATAGAAGTTATTTGCGGTCAAAGACCTGATTTTTGGTCACTGTTTGGTCGCCGGAAGTGATTTCAAACGATTTTAAAAACTTTTCTGAGAATTGCATTCAAGTCTTTACAGCTTTGGTTACTATGGAAGTGATGTCAACACTGTATTCAATAGAGTAGATTAGGCGCTAGATTTGAAACATTTTCTCTTGGAAAATTTAAATCCTTTTACTAAATTTGCTTGATGTAATATATAATCCCTATAATCAAAGTTTTCACTGGTATATATTCAAAGACTGAGTTATATTTCATTATTGATTTGAAATTGTAGTATACAAGGAAACAGACTATTCTCTTAATTGTAAGACTCCATATTGACTTCAGATCTGAGGTCAATGCACTTCCAATGGAGAAGTCATTCATTAATGTCGACAACTATTCTATAGATTCTAACCCCCATTGAAGTGAGTTTTGATTACATTCCCATTGAATTAAATGTCAAACAATAGAAATAAAACCTCTTAATAAGAAAACGTCTTTAATTTCATTAATTGAATGCAATTCAATGTAAGAAAAGTCGGGATAATATTTGAATTTGATGTAGGTCCAATTTTAATTCTTTTTATTTCAGATAGTATCCTTAATTTTACTAATTATCAACCCATCCTTTAAATTTGCCCATCTTTTAAATTGAGCAAGTTGGTTAGCAAGACATCTTTATTGCCTAAAAGTTTAAAGTGTAACTTGCTTATTTTGTAAAAACCCTATTTATGAGCCAAAAATCATTTAATGAATTGTTTTTAAAAATTTATTTAAATCCAAAATTCATAATAAGTTTAAAACTAATTCTTTAGTTTTGTTTGTCTTTCAATGACTACAATATTAATACAAATATCAATAAATTTATTGTTTTGTTTCACAAATTCGGAGTCAAAAACAGAATAATTATATAATTTATGATAAAATATAGTTAAGAAGAGTTAGGGCTTCACTTTCGAGGGCCGGTACCCTTTTTGCCCCGCCGCCGCTTCTTGCCAAATGGATTGGGACTGGAGGCGCGCACCGGTATTGGCGTATTGGGTCCGAGGCCAACGAACTCTGGATTTTCGTCGTCGGGGGAAGAAATTTCTTCAGATGTGGAGTGGGTTTGCTTTGAGGAAAGGGAGACAAAGCATTAGAAAAATATTAGATCAGAAACTCGTAATCAAAAAGTGATTTTCGGTAAACATTTCGGTTAATTACTTCGTCCGGAATTATATTCGTATAGATTTTGGACTCTTTTTCTTTGAGTATTGGTTTGGGTCTCTTGAATATGATGTCCGTCTGTTCGCTGCTCTTTGGCTTATTGCTTGACTCGAGCACTGGTATCATAGAGGGTCTGCTTTCCACGATCCTATCGCTGGACATACGTCTCATCGTATCAACAATGACAGGCGTCTCACTCTCCTGTTCCGATTCGGAAGAGCAGATTTTGGTCAGCACTGCCTGTTTTGATGACTGTATGAATGATAGCTCTGGCGTTATTTCCCTGACATTTTCTAAGTCAGGAGTGGGCGGTTCGATATTGGACTGAAATGATGTCTGCATTTCACTCTGTTGTAAGTCTACTTCTTTTTCTAGCGCTCCAATGGACAGGGATTGTAATGACTCGATATTCTCTTGTGTTGGCTCTTGTCTTAAAATTTCAGGCTCTGGTAATTGATCTGGTTCTGGAGCTTCGAATACTTGCTCTGGGGTTTCAGGTAAAGGCTCTGGCATTTGCGTTACAGTCTCTTGGGATTGAAGTATAGGTTCTGGTATTAGAGGCACTGGTTCTTGGATTTCATCTACTGGATCGGAGATTAGAGGCACTGGTTCTACAGTTTGGGCGGGTTCTGTTTCAATAGAATCTTGTACTAGATTATCAATTGGTGAGTTTTGAATAGGTTCAAATATTGGCACCGACTCCTGGATTTGAGTGGTCTCTAATTGAGATTCTCTTGTTTTTACATTTTCTGATATTTGAGTTTTGGTTTCTTCGATGGGTTCAGGGTTTTGCACTTCAATCGAATCTGGCCTTGGTTCTTCGCTGATTTGTGGTTTAGATGACTCAGTGGTGACTTCAACTATCTTTTCAATTACTTCTTCTGCTTTGGTGTCCGGAATATTCGGCTGTGAATCTGATTTTAATAACTCAGAGACAATGATTGGACTGTCGCTCAACTCTTCTTTGACAACGGCCTCAGATTCAATCAATTGACCCGAAATTGGATTGTCCTGAACAGGGCTCAAATCACTATCAATGGTGGTATAATTGATTGTTTGCGGCGAAGAAGACATCAGATCCATAATAATCGTATCAGACTTTTGGATGAGAGGTGTGTCCTCTACCACATTACTAACTTCTTTTTCGACTGCTGTTTGAGCATCAATTGGAGCATTTTCTGAGGTTTGTTCGACTACTTCCGGTACCTTTTCTTCGGGATCAACATTTGATGCGTTCGACGACATCGACTGCTGAATGCGCTGAAGAAGTAAAGGTGCTGTCAATTCCCCAGATTCTAAATCATCCAATTGTTGAATTATGTCTAAGTTATCATTAAGTAAGGCTTGTGTTCTCTCTTCCTCTTCAGCCGAAGAAATCAATTCATTCATCAGCTGATACTCAAGTTTTTCAAGAGATGTGTCGATCTGTTCCACAGATGCTGTCGTCATTTGAGTGCTATTATCGACTGAAATCTCATTTGTGTCTAAGAGTTGTTCGCTCAGATTGTAATCGACGGACAACTCGTTGTTTGTCTGTTGAAGAGTCGACTCAATCCATTGAACGGCAGTTTCATTAAACTCAATATCATTATCATTAGCGCCGTTGTTATGGTTATTGTTATTGCTGTCAGTATTATTGTTATGGTTAGTGCTTCTGTTAGGCGACGCCTCTCTAGACATCGAGCGCCGGATCTGATAGCCGCGAAAGGCGGCCTGGATTCTAATAGCAGCCTCTTCTTCATCGAGAACATTGCCATTCTGTTCCTCAACTTGAATGATAGGCGACTGCATGGGAACTACTTCTTCTTCCGTTTCAATCAGTGGCTCCTCATTTGTAATGACATCAGATTCGAGTAAGTCTTCAGAATTCTTACGACTCTGAGAACTGATTACTTCGATCTTCTGTTCGGTTTCTAACATTGGAATCGATTCCAAAATCGGCTCAGAAGTGAACACTTCCTCTAAGGGCTCGACAGGTGTTTGAGGTTCGACCGGTTTCACCACAAACTGCTCGATAGAAGTCTTACAGGCCTTCTCTTCGACGCCCCAAATATTCCTAACAGTAGGCTCTGGTTCGCAAAGTGTGGTCACATTCGCCAACTGTTCCTCTTTGACGTCATCTTTGAACAGTTCAATGGCAAAGATCTGGTTTTTAGTCTGGTTTTTAGTGAGCTCCTCATCGAATATGGTCTGAACCACGTCTTCCTCGAATAGCATTGAATCAGTCTTTCTTTCTTCAACTTTTGGTATTTCTACCACTTCTTCCGGTTTCAATTGAATAGGTGGTTCCTCTGGTTTGGCCACAATTTCTTCAATCTTCACCTCATGAGGCTCTGAATCAATTGTTTTCGAGGTTGCAGTCATTTCTCTAACAAATGAATTGAAGGAATTCCTGATTATCTGTTGAGTTGTGGTCTTTGACAACATTTCTGCAACTGTTGATTGAAATGATTCTTCATTTGGCTGTTCTTCAGCTAATGTCTGGTTATTATCTTCTTTGGGTTTGATATCATTTTCACTGTCGAGTATTGCGTTAAGATTTGCCAAAACCTCCGACTCCTGGGAATTATCATCAGTTTTATCACTAATAAAACCGCTGACCATTCCTTTGATTGGGTCCACGATTTGTGTCTCAATCCTTGATTTGTTTGTTTCAATAAAATTAATAATAGATTCGGATTCTGTTTCAGCCATCAAAACATTGAACACTTTGTCGACCACTCTTTCGTCCGCAGTCTTTATTTTGGAGAAAACGGGCTGTTCTTCGGTGGGCTCGACGTCCAAAATGTTTTCTTTGCAGACATAGGTCTCAATCACTTTGTTGTCGTTGGAGTCATTCAATGGAATCACTGCTTCAGTGAGCGGACCATTGATTGTTCGCTGAACTATCATCTCATCCACTGGTGGCTCGTCTTCTATGATCTCAGACACCTTTTCCTCCAAATGTTGAGACAAACGCTTCCAATTGTCCAAATCATTGGAAGGGCTGAGATTCTCGAAGTTCTTTGGCGGCGGAACGACTGCTATTTCTAAGTAATTATTAGATAATTATTTAATTTATGTATAATTTTATATTTAGTTTCAAATTTTTAAAAGTGTGAGATAATAAAAAAAACTCATCAAAATTAGTATTTTGCCCCGGGCAGATTTAGATATTTGTTTTTAATTTTCAATTCTGTAGTTTTGAAATCTAACTCAAATCACCCTGTGAACATTGATATTAAAGTGCAAGTTTTCAAACTGTAATTTAATATTAGCTACTCATTCATATTATTCACACTTATAACAAACTAGTTTATTCTTGGGGATTTAATAATAACATTTAGCTGCATATCAATTATTTATTAGATTATTGAACTTATTAATAATTAAACAAAATATTTTTGTTAATCGTTATATGATGTGCCGTAAACCGTAAATTATTGAAATCTATATAGCTTTTTCAAATATAATTTAAAATGTTACCTTCTTCATAATTAGCCAGAGCATTGTCTTCGATATCCTTTTTGAGTTCGTGGACATGTTTTCGGGCCAAATAACCTCTGAAACCGGCCTGTATTTTGACGACCGCGTCCTCCACTTCAGGCGCAAAAATATTTGTGTCGATCTCTATTTCATCCAATTTAACATCTTGGTATTTTTCTTCCAAAGGATGCGGGGGAGCGGCATCCACCTGAGTCTCGAATGTGGTCGTGTATAACGTCTGTCAATATTGAAGTGTAAACAATTTAATAAATTGCACAACATAAACTTGTCAAACTTGTTTTAAATAATCCTTGCTAACAATCTTTCCATCCGTAAATATGCCTGAGCAATATGGGCAGGGTATAGTGTTTATTTACATTAATTTTATATTAAACACATTTGAATATTTAAATTACTTCCAGACTTGCCTCAAATCAAAAGTGTGTGAAAGATCAGTTTACATTGATCAAGGTCACGGTTAATCAGTGATTAATCATTTGCTTATCGATTAGTAAAAATCATTAAAAGTATTGAGTGTTTGATTGAAGAGAATAAATCAAAATTAATAGAGTTTGAGGCCATTTATTGGCATTTGATTTTAAACCAATTAATTCTTATCCCAAATGTCTAATCGAGCCGTTCCTCAAAGAAAAATACATTCTAGTTCAATCTATTTTTTCAATACTGGTTTTTATAAACGAGTTGAAAAGATTAATAATAAATATCTCAAAAATAATGAATAAAATCGATCACATCTCCATTCATCTATAAAATTGACTTGTTCAATGATATTTTTTATTTTCTTGTATATTTTTGCGGCTGTTCCACATGAGGGTCCTTTCATTTCTCATAGTTAATAATAATTGACTTACTTTTTCTTTGTCAACATTTTTTCTCCTTTCTTCTTTAGGAGCAAAACTTTTATCCGGGTGTTTGGCCAGCAATGGTTTGGCACTTGTTTTCTGCAATTGTTTTGGTGTCGATTCCTTTAATTCCTTTAACGGCGTCGACGAGTGTTTCCGTATTTCCGGTACATTCGTCTGCGAACCGGTATTTGATTGAGGCTCAGCTGTTTGGGCACAGAATAAGAATAAATTCAGAGATAAGCAAATGACTCGTTTTTCTCAATAACTTAATTTGTTTGAAATTTATGACAAAATGTTTACTCAATTAATAAATTTTGTGACAAAATTCTAATAATAAAGCCTTTCATAAGAAAATCATTTATTTAATTATTATGATTACTCTTAAACAGATATTCACTTGAAATACATGTAGATCAGGGATGCGCAAGGTGATCGATTCTCGGGGAAGTGTCTCAGGTTGAAAAATTAGGGTCTTCCTGGTTTCTTTATACCAGAAATATCAAAAGGAAATACGGTAAAAATGAAGGACGGGTCGCCAGAACTCAAAAATTAGGGGAGTATTTGATCTATACCCCCTTGCGCATCCCTGATGTGAACTAAATGTGAATTTTATGAATACCTTTATTGACATTTTGTTTATTAATTCTAAAATAAGTTTTAATATTCGACTAAATATTTTCGACTTCAAAAGTGTAGTGTTTTTGAAGGTTTTGTAAACAAATCCTTAAATATTTTTCAATGAGTTCAACACAAACATAGAGAAGACATGTATGAGGACAGGGAGTAAACCAGTGCTCATGAGATTAGATATATCGCACTTCAGATGTAAGGAAAGGGTTTTATAATATGAGAGACTCGCAAAAAATGTGTGTTTTAATTAACAAAAACAACAAATCTTTTGGTTAATTATGAAATTGAATAATGGCTTCAGTTTTATAACAAATATTAATATTTTGTTTGACTAATGATTTATATCTGAGAACAGAATCAAACAAATTCCGAGTTATTTATGTCCGACACAAATGATTAATCGATTTAAAGGTTTTATTATATTTTTGGAGTAGTTTTCGAGAGAGAGAGAGAGAGAGAGAGAGAGAGAGAGAGAGAGAGAGAGAGACCTGGATATATGTTCTTATTCATTGTTATCAGGAATTTCAGTATATATTCCAACTTATGATTTGGTTTTTCGTCTGCAGATAAATACTGACGTCTTTTAATCAAAACATTTAAATTTAGGACAAAAAATGATAATATTTTTTTCCCTAAAACTTTATGATAGCGGAGATATTTTTGGCAGAGCTTCAAATTGCTGATTACCAAGATGGTATGTACCGATAGTTTATTCATATTTTAATTTAGTTCATTAATTTGGAACTGGTTCAATAGAAATATGATAACGCACCTTTCTAGCTTGATAAGCCGAGTTTGTAAATTAGAAAGCTATCACTTGGATAACTACCAAGTTCAAAAAACTAGGCGCCGGTTTATTAATTAAATGACAAAATTTTTATAATTACATAAATTTTCAATTTCAGGGTCAGTTATGACAAGTGTTTTAGGCTTTTAAGCAATTTTAATAATTAATTAAAAATTTGTAGAAAAAAAATTAAATTAGAAATTGTGTGAAAACATTTCCAAAGAATTATTTTTACGAATTGAAAGAGGATTTCATTCGCATAACATTTAGTCACTAATTAGTGAACAAATCAAACGAAACACTTATAAATAGATGAGAAAAGTGTTGCAAAACTTACACTCTTTGACGACATAAGTCCCAAATTTGAAAATAGAGAAAAAGCAGCCCATTATTGCACAATTAGTGGATTGGAACTTGATCCTTTGCCTCGATTACATTAAAAATAGTTGTTCACAACAATTATATACAAAAATAAAATACAACAAAAAAGTTAATCAAAAAACTATTTTAATCAAAATCTGAGTTTTGCTGAGATTTCAAGAATTTTTTTGCTGTCTTTCAATGTTTTGAAGAATTGGAAAAATTCATATCACAAGTCAGTCAGTCAGAGCACAGCACAACACCACACATACAGTCAACTGATTTGGCGCAGAGCACAGCCTCTGTCAGGAGGCTCTCTTTCAGGGACTGGTGAGAAGTGCTATCCTTTTGCACAGATCTCAGGCAAACACTAAACAGTTATTAGAAGTATTTTTGAGTGAAATACAAAAAATACTGTTCACTTATTCAGAGCCTTCACTACTGGTTTGGTTTGTCTAAGGCTTACGAGAGCACAGAATAAAGAGACGGTTGGGTTTAAAAATAAAATTCTGTTCAATATTTGATAATTTGGTCGACAAAACAGAGCTCACAAAGTATTTCGCAAATAATCGTAAAGTGAGTTATGAATTGAGTGCCGATATATTCGGTACACATAAACCATTCGCCCAAATAGTGTTCAGCACCAGACAGTCAATGAGTGTAGAGCACAGGCGGCACACCATTCAGAACTCTTTACTCAGACGTTCGACTATTTCTTAAGTTTACATTTCATTAACGATTTTGGAGACGAAAATATCAGTCGAAACGAGTCTATCGCTTAATAGGTTTATCGCTTAAATGTGTTTCGAATTATTTAAACTCAAAGCTGTAGCCAAGGGGGTATTTAGGATATTCACAACGCATTTCACCCATAAAGCCTTCAAAATCAGTTTAACTCTTTGGAAGTTTGGGTCATTATCAAAATATTTGCCTGTTCAATTTGAATATTCCTGTTATCTTTATTATATTTAAAACATATATATTTAATTACCAAGATTATATTTATCAAGATAGTCTAAAAACTATTGGAATAATTAAATTTATTCTAAAAATATTCTAAAATTAACTTCCATTTACTAGTTAAGTAGGATAATCTCCTTTATGCAAAATAATGTTTTGTACAATTTAGCTAGTTGATTACTATTTTTTATAACCGGATAAATCATTTTATGAAATTAATTTGGAAACAATTTTTGTTCCAAATATTTTGAGAGATTAGTTATGTTTTTACAGTTTAAACAACAATTTTTTTGGGAGAATTTCAACTCTTTTTGTTGCTCGGGTAGAAAAATAGAATTTCTGGGTTAAAATATAAATTGATTTATGAGTTTAAACAACTTCTCAGGATTTTGTTCGAACTTCTAAACAGACGAACACTTTTTTCCCAACATTTTTATTAATATATTTTGAGATAAGAATCTGATAATACATTCCATTAAATGAATAATTAATTCATTTATTATTTAACTCAAAATAAATTGATTGCAAATCACGTGAAGAAACAAAAATCATTAGTCGATTGAAGCGACAAAAAGTGATAAATATTTGGGACATTTGTCCAAAATTTATGGGAATATTTTCATCATTTAAATCATTATATAATTTACGAGAAGTTCACTCAAAAAACATGTGATTTTCAAATAAATAAAGTAATGAAAAAACGCTTCAAATATTTGCCAAAGAAGTCTCACAAAGAGAGAGAGAGAGAGAGAGAGAGAGAGAGAGAGAGAGAGAGAGAGAGAGAGAGAGAGAGTCAGAGGGAAGTTCAGAAAACTTTTTATTTACATCTCTTTTAAATTCATTTAGAATTTTGACTTTTGCAAGACTTTCGCTCATTTCAAACATACCATGTAATCAAATTCTGTGCTCAAAATGTCTAAGAATAGAATTTCTTATTTTTTCCTCGAATCTTTAATTCAGACGAAAACTATCGAAAGACTGGTCTTTGAAATCAGATTTCGATTCAAACTAAGCTAATAATAGATTCTTTAATATCAGACATAAGTCTAATGAATCCACAAAATCTGATGGGTATTAATGAAAAAGGAAATTTCTTAGAGTGTTGTCTTAACCCCTGAGCTATATCTTTCAAAACAAACTGATTTATAGAAGTTTTGCACTTTACTTGAGTGAATCTATTGTTTTCTTGGTAGGATTAGAGAATAAAACACATTTCAAATACCATTCATTACATAATTGTGTTTAGTTTGTCGCCACACGAAAAACCTTCTGGGATATTATCGCACAAATTGAGATTGTTTATAAAATAAACATTTTGTAGGCTTTTTGGTTTTTGAGGCTAATGTTCTGTCACTGTTATCGGTTAAAAATATGCAAGCCTGTGTAATTTTGTCCTAATTGAGTTCCTTTAGAACCATTATTTTCTAATTGCCTAGTTTCATAAATTCATTACATATAAATTTTGTTTATTCTAGCAAACATTTATCACATTTAATGAATTCAAGTGCATTCAATTGTACATCAAGCATAAATTAAAAATAAATTCTAAATGACCTTTTACCGCTCCAAATTATGCACTAAGGTGATCAATGTGATTTGCAAAATAATTACAATTTTATAAACTCTTTGAGACCTTGCTCATATCAGCTGAGTCAGACTTGAATCTAGATAATGTATGGCGTCTTTCAATTTAAATATTGATTAAATATCTTTCAAATAATATTTTTCTTATTTATTCGATTAAATCGATTTAATTTTATGAGTGAATGACTGCTGAGAATAAGTACTTTTGAAAAAGTATTAACCGAATCAAAAAAAATTGTTATTTTTATCGAAATCGTTATAAAATGGATTATGAAAACAACGATATGTTTTCTGTCTGAGTGTTGGCCAAAATTTTATTATAATTTGTGTTAAATCAATCAAAACTTTTCTATTCACTGATTTTTTTAAACTAGAGATTATTTTTAGTCCTGATATAAACCATATGTAAATGTCAGTAAAAATTATTGGAAAAATACAGGGATGATCAAGGCTAATAACTTTATTGGGTTTTATGGTAAGTTTATTGTATCAACATTTTTATTCATGGCTGAATTCAAAATAGTAAAAAATCAATGTCTTGCCCATCACTGATACAAACGGTTTATATTAGAATAAGCGATAAAATAAAGTAATTTAATGTTTGTTTCAGATTTAAAATACATAAAAAAAAGTCTTTTAATATTAAAATTTGAACTCAACTTTTCAGAGTTGAAATTCAAGTTCTCACAGATCAAAATTGAATTTTGATTTTATCAGGTTAGCAAAGAAAATAAATTATTCTCTTTTAAGCTCAATTTTAATTAGAATTTTGTTTGTGGGCATAAAAAAAGATAAATATTTTTCTAATTAACCTTTCAATTAAAAAGGCATTGAATTCTATTATTGAATAATTGAATGTCTGATTATTTTCATTCACAAAACACTAATTGAAATTATTGCTAATTTAATTAAGCAACATCAATTTAAGTGTCTACCAATATATAATCAGCATAAATTTAATAGACAATTCATCAAATCATTTGTTCAAAATTTTGCTTTTTAATCAAATGTCTGCTGTAGTGATGACCACGACTTTTGAATTTTAATTAAATATGCTTGTTTTCATTTACATTTAGTGTCTTATTATTCGAGTTTGAAATTGGATTAGGAGTTTGATCAAGATATTCAAATAATAGTAATTTTTTAGTTACTACCTTGATTAAGGATGGCAAAAACGTGTTTTAAAATTTTGGGTTTGCATTGTATTATATGTTTTCTTCCTGTTTATCCTATGTCTTGGTTATTATAGCGAATAGATAATTTGAACTATATGATTAAACTGAACCATTTTCAAAACTTTATCTAAATAGTGATTAAATTAAAAGTATTCAGCTCAATCCTATAACTGAAAAGTAATTTTTAATAATATAATAGAAATTTTGCAGTATAGCCTAACAAACCCTTGAAAGTTACTCTCATACGATCGCGCACATTTTATTCAAGAGTTGTTTATATTTATCAAGTTAAATTAATGCTTTTGCTCTACACTATTTCAAATTTTGATAGAAAAATATACTATACTTAGATAATTGAATGCATTTGACTATTTTTTCTACGTATTGCACTTATAATAAACTGATGCTATATACGAACTTTTGCATCGATGCCATCCTTAGCCTCGATCATTGTTAAAAAAAATTTGTTAGTCATAATAATTATTAAATCAATCAATCAATTGATAATTAATTATAGTTTCGATTCAATCAAATGATTTTCTCATAGAATTTTAAAACCAATAATTAATTTTAATAGAATTAAGTGAATCGATTAATTGAGTCGAGGCTTACATTTGAGTCTCAATATTTGACTTTTATTATCCTCTTCAGGATTACTGCAATTTCCAGTGAGCCGTGAAAATAGGTTTCCCATAATTACTATGAAATTAATGTTCACTTTGTGTGAGATATAGTCGAATATCCGGACGAATATAACGGTCAGTATTATTACTGAAACAATTCGGATATCAATGACTTCATCATCGGTTGAGGTGAGCACAGAATCACTACAACATTCTTCGCCGTTGCAATTGTCTGACATATGACGATAGTATCGAAACTACAGTAAAGTTATTAAGTATTTTAAAAACACTTTGTATCCGATGTTCACCGAAACAAATGATGTGTTTTTCAAATACGAAAACTAAACTTCAATTGAGAAGAGATTTGAGTTTTGCTGAGAGAGAGAGAAATGTTTTGCTCAGAATATTCTTGGATTAGAAAGTCTTCTTCTTGTTGTTGTGAAGTCAGTCCAATAGTGCTCAGGAATGATGTCAAGTGTAGGGTATGATCCGTAGCACTGGTAGATGTACTCAGCTATCAGTGGTGGGGCATATCAAACAAGTTATGCACTCCATTGAAAAGAGGAAAGTTTTTTTAGGTTTTATTATTTGAGTGAATCTTTGTTTGAGTCCTCTCTTATTGCGCGACATTTGTGTAGAATATAAATTGTTTTAAACATTTGTTTTTCCCTTCAATTGAATCTGATTTGCAATTCCTAAAAGAAGAGTCGGTTTGGGAGAGGAATAGATTCGGTCTAATCAGTTGTCGCATCAAAATTCACGGCTCTACAAACAGTAGAGGGAGAGGCATACTAATTTCTAATTCTGAACTAGTACATGTGTATTTTTCCAATAGAGTCTTAGTGATTAATTGAAATGTTTTCAAGTTTATTCCGGTAATGAATCTTAAGGTTAAGATTTGTGCTAAACTCATTTTATTTTTATGGTCGATGAGCTTGGCATTCTGAATATTGTTGCAAAATTAAATTAATGAGAATCGCAAATGGCTTTTTATAAAGTGCTCTCTCTCTCTCTCTCTCTCTCTCTCTCCCTCCCTCTCTCTCTCTCGGAATTCAATTGAATTTATTATACGTTTGAGTAAAATATTTGCAAAACTCTATGATCTGCGAAATCATTACATATTTTATATGAAGTCATTTAAAAAACTCAATCGACTGAAAGAGTGTTAAGAATTTGAGTCGAAAATTATTTTATCGGCCATTCATTCAAATACTGCAGATTTGTATCAAAATAAGTGCTTTTATTTCGCAATTCACGTAAGAAATTATGTCATAACAACTCAACTATAGACGAGTCAAACATTATTTTATGCCAATACTCTTTTAATAAATTGCAAGTTGTTATCAGAGCACTCGGTGTGTTTGCTAAGAAAAATACATTTAACACTAACCAGGGTGAGCTGTAATCTATAATAATTTATTATTAATAAACTCATATTTTTTCTATCGAGTTTTAATCTATTAGGGTGAACGCTCCTATTTCAAAAATATGCTAGATGCATTTCAATTTCAAAGAACAATAGACCAATTGTCTGGATTCATGTTTAGGACATCCTGACTATACTTTCAACAGAATCTATTTACTTTTTTTTGAGAATTCATTCTATTTTTGTGGCACTGTTTCAAAAAAGAGGCAAAAAATTAGATGACTGTTCACTCAGGCGGGGTATGACTTAAGAGTGTCGCTCAGTTGGACTGCGCCCAACATTTTCATCAGTAGATGAGATGACATTCGCCTCTCCTCTTACAGACAATTTCTAAATTTAAATATTGGCTGATCGAAAAAATTCAATGCCGACCCCCACAGCACACCACAACTGCGTGTAATACTATCCGATTGGTTATGATATGGGAGACATTTGTCTTAAATTTCTTAACTTTTCTTCACTTTTATAAATGAATTCATTTATTAATAATTAATGTTTTAAAATATGAGATATTTTCAAAGAAAATATTTCTTTTCTTTTCGTCAAAAGTTAATGACTTTAAATGTTTTTTTCTGAAAATTATCTCAAATTTTTTGTTGGCTTTGATTTTATTTCAAATTTTTTGCTGAGAGAGAGAGAGAGAGAGAGAGAGAGAGAGAGAGAGAGAGAGAGAGAGAGAGAGAGAGA
>JAQGCS010000188.1:0-31004 GCA_034702105.1 Fuscozetes fuscipes
TGATTGTGATTTGTCTTTCGCGTGAACCATATGATTGACAATTGTCTTATTCTTACCAAAGATTGTCTTTTACTGTATAATTGATTTAATCGAAGCATTTCAATAAATTTACAGCACTTCAAAAGATTATCGGCTCTTGATATTCCAACTTCACCATAATCGGGTGGGTGGGGTATGTGCTACAAAACTGTACTATATTTCATAAATGTAGTGAAAAACTAAGGGAGTAAAGTAAAAATATTTGCGGAGAGGAGCAAAGGTCAATTTTCATGCGAATCTAGGTCCGCTTGAGCTCAAAGACTAAGGAGTATTTGGGCTACACCCTTTTCATCCCTGACATAAGTGAAGATCCTATTTTATTTTGTGAGTATCTTGGTTAGTGAATAGCTATTTAGATTTTTATAGGGAGTTGTGTCTTACCTTTTGAACATAGCATTCAAAACTTGTCTTCAAATATGAGGTTTTCAAACGAAATTCAAATTAATGATAATTTTTTGCGGAGGAATCAAATCCTTCAAAATTGGCTTCAAATAACTCATTACCTCAAATTATGCCCATGCATGTTTTACTGCATTTAGAAATGAAGATTTATTTAAGACAGGAAGATTTTAGTTAGCCAAGTCACTTAAAATTCATAGCTGAAAATTTTTGGTATGTTTCCTTACTGAATCTTCTTTGAATTATACTTTAACTTGTAACTATCTTTCAGTTTAAATCATAGTTATAAAAATAACATGTTGTTTAATTTATGAATAAAAAAGAACTATCACGAAATGAAATAATTAAATTTTGATAATATAGTCTCTGTTAATCGTGGATCAGGCGGTGAGGAAGTGCTTAAATTACTGGATGAAAGTGAGTAGTGATACTATTTAAAACTCTTTGGCGAATATCTCCTATTTAGAGCTCTAATTGAAAAATATGATGACTTTAATGATATTCATTTGCATTCAATACAATTTATTTTCAAATTTTATGGTTTGTGACCACAAAACGGAAGCAATACTTACCTCTATTTTCTAAGACATAAAGCAGTGGTAATGACATCCGCAAGGTCTCACACAAAACCATCTGACTCAAATTTTAACCATATCGGTGAGTTGGCAACTCTCTTGTGGGCAACCCTCTCTTGCATTTAAACCAAATATAAAACAGTTTAAATTGAATTAATTTAAAGAGGAATATGGGAAATTTAGTGACATCCTACCTCTTGCTTGAATTTTACCACTCTTATGATTTGAGGAAAATTGATTCCTTGACAATAATTTGAATTTGTATACAAAGTGTTTTAAATCTTAAAATTATGAATAAAATATTTGGAATGAATGTGAAAATACTTATCTCATTGAGTAAAACAAAACAAAAATGATTTTAGTATTGCAAGGTCATTACAGCAAAATTCACCGTTAAGTTATGCGAAGTGTAAATTATGTTAGGTTTTTGCTGGAGTAAGTTAGGCATTTGCAGCGTTTTGTTATCTCCAATGCTAAGCAATGAGCCAACAGTAAAGACAAGCATTGCAGTAATGTTTAAGCTCACACTTCACACGCTTTGGTCCCATTGCATAGCATTGGAGGTAACAAAACGCTGCAAATGCCTAACTTACTCCAGCAAAAACCTAACATAATTTACACTTCGCATAACTTAACGGTGAATTTTACTGTAAATCAAAATTTATTTTTTAAAGGTTCCAAACAATTATTTGTTACACAAAATGATTAGACTTTTATTAGAGAGAGAGAGAGAGAGAGAGAGAGAGAGAGAGAGGTTGCTAACTTGAAGTTTTCTGGTGATTTTGACTTTTTTGTTTGTTTGAAATTTGTATCGTCTTTTGGTTTATAATGTTCTGTTAAATATGTAAACAGTAATTACTCTTAGAATAGCTAAAAATGATTTATTTGGTTTAATTTGTTAGTTTTAAATTAATTTTAACAGGGATGTCAAGTTCAAAGGAAAATATGGAAATGATTTTCAATTCCAAATGGGTTCAAGATGGGAGCTAGCCTAGTTTTAAATTTAATTGCCTCAAATCAATTTAAATTAACGTCAATTACAGTTATATTCAATTTAAAAATGAACAACTTCTATGTGAAAAATTGAGAAAAAAGTTACCATAATAATGACGAACATTTTTAGCGATTATTTGCGAAAATTCTTAAATTGTTAAATTTCACCGAGAGTAGAATTTTCTGACGATCTCCTTTTTCATCTTTGATTTAAAAAAAATCATAAATAGTACTGATTTTCTAATAGTTTTATTAAAATACTAAAAGGGTGATATGTCAACAAAATATTTGTAGAGGAAAAGACAATTTATTAAACGGATTAAATATTTGTACTTTGGAAAATTTCAATAAATTAGAAAGTTGAATATTTATTGAATTAAGAGAAAGTTTACTGGAATTTTACTGTTTAAGATTGAGTTTTTGTTGTGAGCCCACACCCGGTGTTGTAAATATTATGGTGAGTTTAGCCAAAAGTTTTCAAAAGTAATAAAAATTGAGTGCAGTCTCAGTATATTCGAGTTATTATAAAAACGGCAGCAAAACGATAGACAGACTCTTAATGTTTACCTCCAAAACATTTTTAGCGGTGTTTACGAAACGATTTTTTTTCTTAGAGAAGAAAATATAGCGAAAGGAAAGTAATTCTTACGATTCTTACGATTTACTGAAATCAAAATAAAATAAAATAAAATCAGAAAAAGTCATGAAAAATGTGTATCTCTTCGGAGCAGAAATTTATTTGCCATAAAATTATTGTGGAATGTATTCTAAAAGCAATTCAATCCACAAATGAAAGACAAATAAAAATCATTAAACTTTTTCGCTCAAAGATCTACTCGATGAGACATTTGCCGTCCAATAAGGGCTCATCTAATTAAGACCTGATCCCAACCAACATATAAATCATTTTAATCTTAAATTTTTCGTTTGAGTTTAAAATATTTTTGTTCCAAAATATAAGTATTGATAAAATAAAATTAATTGACCTGATCAAATCGCTACTAATCAAACTTCAATTATCATTTGCACTGATTGTCAATAGGGGTTCATTTTGCTGCTTTTGCAATTGCAAGGGTCAATTAGTGCCATATAAAAATGCATCAAATCTTTATTGACTCAAATCAACTTCACATTATAAACATTGAACTTTTTATCCATAATTATTACAAATATTTGAGTTAATCTGAAAAATGATTGAATCATGTTTTCATCAAAAATTATCTGGACAATCAACAAATCAATGTAATGTATTTCAATACATTTGATAGAATTTTCTTTGCTTTATATGATAGAAGTGACAATCAATATATGAATTTGATCTAGCAGAACAGATCTAATAGAGTTATGAGCAGCAGTGATGTGAGCAATGGTTGATCCTGTGCATATCAATAGGCATATAATGGCAAAGTGTGTGTATTACACTCAATTATGCACCGCTTGAAAGCAATACGATATTCACATTCATCATTGGATGCCTTCCACAGCCTTTCTCTACATTAATATTTCAGAAAAACTAAATAATGTAATGCAAAGACGTCTTTATGATATGATGTGCCGTAGAAAACAATCTATAAACTGAGCCAACATAAGCCAATAGAGGAAAGGCTTCATATTTGGCAGTGATCTCTCCCTTCTATGAAATCGTTTTACTTTGAAAACTACAGTTTGAGTTAAACTCTTATCTACTATGATATGAACGCTTAACATATTTTTCAGACAAACTATTGAATAAAATATAAGTTCAGCACAAAAATGAAAGAATCATATTAATGGAGAACATGCAAGCTCATTCTCATTATCTTACTCAAAACTTATTAGATTTAAGTGTAATTTTAAGTTTAATTTAACAACAATTTTAATTAAAAAGATCTCATTCTTTGCATCCACTGATTACATTTACATTAATTTATTGAATATCTTAATTAAAACATAAATTTAATCTATAAACTGAGGGCTAGAAAAGGAGGAGAGTTAGAAAACAGAATCACACAAAAAATAATTAGTAAAAAATATGATTAATGATTTTAGTTTCGAATTCAATTTTGTTAAACTCTTACTCGACAAATATTCGGATCAATACTACTGATTACTGGTGGAAATTTTATAATATATCTAATTGATTATGTTGAGATTTTGTAATAGCATCAATTGATATGAATGATGAAAGCACCTTGCATCTCTCCAAAAATGATAAAGAATGAGATGAAAAGTTGCTGCAAAACTAAATAAAACTAAATAATTATTTATAAGCCATATATATATTGTTTGCAACGACTTTGAAGTCAAGGGTCAGCACAGAATCCATTATTGAATGTATTTTGATCTAAATTTATGATCGTTTGGATACTAGAGTTGAACCGCTATTACAATAAATCTGTTTAATAATTGTCTCTCATATAGTGTTTGAGAGCAAAGATCGCGATATGTTTTGTCGGGAATGTAATGCAAGTGTCAAACACTGGTGTGGAGTGCATGGGGTATGACTCGCGCAGACAGTTGTCCGCAATTTATATTTCAATAAAGTTGTTAGTGATTTATTTTGGATGTCGGGGTCACTCTTAAAGGGGTCGATATGGCTATTAATGTAGTATTCAGCAAAATTGGCTTGCGTGCGCAATATTATAACCAGAAGTGACCATTGTCCATTACATTGTCCATTACAATGTGCATCATATTGTCCACTATAGTGTCCATACATTGTCCGCAACAAAGTTCAGTGCAGTTTGCATTTGAAATATGCATTTTGTGCACGTTATGAGTATTGCAGAGCAGCTGCACTGCTATAATACTGCCATAATCTATATAAACAGCTGCACTCATTTAAATCGAGCACAACTGACGATACATATGAATGTAATTTTCACCTGAAGTACGCTAACATTTGTAATACAACTCATTTGTTTCGAGTGCTTCTGAGTTGACTCTCACTAACTCTGACATTACTTCGGTTTGACAGCATATGACAGAAGGACTACGGCAGACGCGTGTCATCCATACAAAAAATGAACAGGCTCATATTCTGTCAAAAGTTAAACCTTAAGTAATTAATATGTTATAGAAGTCCGCAAAACTAAAATCAAAATTCATTACTTCAAATCACTTTAAGTAATATTCTTGGAGAATATTCATGAAATCAAACAAATTAAGAATTGTTCCCAAATTAATCTCTAAGGTTACATTATTTATTGAATTTGATGATCCTCTTTGAATAAGGATCGTGGACAAAAATATTATTGAGATTTCAATTTTGGTTTCTCTCTGTATATGATTATTGACAGGAAAAGCCTGTGTTTATAACAAGTTCGGGAAGTGTTTGGCTCTCGATATGCATTATGTCCACCAATAATGATATGTATTTGATATACGCATAAACATCAGTCTTGTTTTGACGACTTGACGGCAATTATGGGCCGCAGACCAGAACCAATCATCGCGACCACCGGCATATTCGCAAAAGTTTTCGGTCAAACGACAGTACGGTTCACAAAAAAGTGTCTAAGGTATCTAATACTTGACTTAACCTTCGATCAACTCAAGAAAATAACAAAACTACAAAAAAAGTGTGAAAGAGATTCAAATACAAATTACAACTTTTGTATTACTACTTCATTGAAGTATGAGAGCAGTGATAAAAGCAGTCCACTTCTCCAAAACAACTTCCCCTCATTCTTAACATAACTAATAATTTGTGCTCATATTCGCCGTTCACTTAAAATATAATTTGCTTTTGAAACATGTGTTGGAAGTGTTTGACATTCAAGCCTTTTGTCACTGGTTTTTGAGTTGAAGACTACCAGTAATTCACAATTTCTGGTATTATTATTAGAAAAAGTTAGGCTTATAAGTGAGGAAAATTGAATTAGCATAATATGTTATTGAATTTGTTGTTTGCACACAATGTTTAGAAAATAATAAAAAATGATTCGCATTTATTTGAAAAATAATTGTCAGACTAAAGCACAAAGCAGTGGTCGGATGACTGGTTGGTGGCTATGGGTGAGTATGGCTCAGAATCCTTAGGCGTGATTCCGTTATTCAAAGGAAATATTTGGAAAAAATGGTTTATCATACATACCTGTGTAATGTGTGTATTCACCTGTTTTTATAGTTATAGTTCTGGTGCATTGGATTTGATCACAAATGTCTTTTGAATGGCACAAACCCACAGCCATTACAACTATTATGTGTTTTCCATCATTACGTAATATAATATCTTTTGTCCAAAACATATCCATATAATAACCAAATAAGTAATCAATTATCAAATCCTAATATCATTCAAAAGGTTCGCTCTTTTCATAAATTTTGAATGAATTAGATAATAAGTTGTTTTGATCCAATGTTTAATAAATTATAATATTTTATGTTTTGGTTCAATACTTCACTAAACAGCAAAGTTTGCCTTTATTTCCACCAAATTACTATTTTTGCCAAAATAATGAAATGAAATGATTTTTTTTAATGATTAAACATGATTAATTTAAAATTTGTTTGATTTTTTTAAAACATAAATTTTAAACCAAAATATTTAATAACAAAGGTTAAATTATTAATTTAACATTAATTTTTCTAATTAGATTGTTTTAAAAGAAATTAAAAGAAAAAATATTGAGGGTTGAATGAATATTTTTAGCTAACAAAATAAATAATGTGGAGAAACATTCTACAAATATTTGATAAATTTAGTGATTGTATATATTTTCTTAATGACAATTCATTTGATATCATTATTTACATCCAATTATTGAAAGAAACAATTGTTGAAGAGATCGTCAATTATTTATTTAATGTATGTCCAGCGGCTATAGTCGTGTTCAGTTATCTGTACTCTACCTACCCTAGACCACTTCTTTATCGTAACTAAGGATGGCATCGGTACAAAACCGACTCAAACCTAAAAGTATAATATAAGACTTACTAATAAAACTATTTAAATTTAATGAGTTTAACAAGATTTGATTTCAATATAAGACATAAATGTTGACCTCCGTCCGCCATTTTACCTCCTAACTCATCATTCACCCAATTATTTGAGCAATTTTTGTGCTTGAAAATTCTGCTCTCTTTAGCGAATTTTATGAGTTTTTGTCGAAATTTTGGAGATTCAGAAAAAAGTTCACAGGGGGCGTGAGTTTTTTTTCTGACGAGTCAGGAAAATACCCCCTTATACCCCCTGACTTTTTGGTCAGAGGGACCCCCTTGAGGTCGACCAGTCTCTGCATCTCTGATTTGAAGGCATACTTTCCTCAGCATTTTAGAACTATTTTTTTGCACGAACAGGTGTTTTGGTTAAATTACTAACCCAAATGGTATATTCAAAGATTGTTAAGGTAACTTCTCAAAATACCAAAATTTTTGTTTAACTAATGAATTAAAGTTTAATTCTTCAAAATACCAAATATATACTCTAGCAAAGGCGCTTCCCTTTTGCATCATTTGATGGGCAGATTGTGCTATTTCAATATAACCAAGTTTGTGAGCATTAAATAATTGACGTGAATTTGAGGCTTTGTCCTCCTATCAAATACACTGAAGAAATATTTAGATTTGGATTTGGATTCGATTTAAATAAATTTAGCTTGGTTAAATTTACTATCTTCTTGGATATATTAGGTTATCTAAGAGCTATTGATATGAGCTAAACAAGACTAGGCAAAATAAATATGCCTGATTAAAATATAATGGATAGGAAAGATTTGGTTGGTTCAATTTTGGCTAGATTAAGTCAAGTTAAGTAAAGGTCTTTATAATTATATATGAATTTCGTTAATTAATTTGATTCAAAACAATTTGAATGTTACCATAACAATGTTTTGGTGAATTTGCTGCTTAAGAATTGATATTTTAAAACTTTGGTAGTTATGGATTTGGTGTCTCATACTTTGGTATTTTGGAAGGTAACCGATGGTTATTATCCTGGATTAATCGACAAAGTTTTTACTTTCTCTATTTGCAAAAAATAAACTTATAACTACTTAAAATGTAAGCACCCTGATCAAATCACTTTTTCTCTCATCTAAACACTTTGAATAATGTTTGTCGGATCCGATTCCTTGAGCATGACTTACATCCCTTCCATTTATTACTGAAATAATTCGAATAAAAATCGATCGAAAAAACCTTATTTTGAGTTTTATTATAACTTTTGGTTCGAAGCGAAGCAAAAAAAAAAGTTTATTTTGAGCCAAAAACATATGAGACATAAAAGACATGTAAGACATCCGCAATCGAATGAATTTTTGTGCGATAATTATGTAATTGTGTAGACACAGGACAGGAAGCACAGCACAGCTCAGGGAATGCAACTGTTTTGATATTAGACCGCATTGTCTGCCAGTATTACCGCATAATTTATCATTTGTTTTCTCGATTTTTTGAATCCTGAGAACTTCTTTTTTGTTGGTTTTGTCTATAAATCATGTTTTAGATGTAATAAAGATGTCTTCAAATTTCCCGAATTATTATTATTATTAATTACTATATTTGCCAAACGATTGGGTCGTTTCTGCAAACGGTAATTGCTTTTATGAAACATTAAGTATGAAATTCATTCCCAAACGGAGTATAAATATATCGACAATTATAGATAATAGATCATCAATGCAATTGCCAGGGCTAACATTTAAACCACTGTTTGTCTGTCTCTTTATTTCATTTTTTTGTTGGCCTTGTTTTTAGTCAAAAGCATTTCCAGAGTAATCATAAAAAGTAATTCAAGTTTTTATATCTTTATCTGAGATATCATTTTATAAATAGTGGTTCAGACAAACGAATGGTAAATATTTCATAAAAACATCCAAGAATGCAATCACAGGTCTTATTATAACCATATTATCAACGAAAGTGGACACCCATACAATTTGAAACCTTTGTTGAAAGGTTTCTCTTTTTATTTCACTATTTATTTCTCTGAAAGCAATTTATTTTTTCTCAGTTATCGTTATTATTATTATTTGTTATAAAAAATAATGATTTTCACAATTTTTGCATTTATTTATTTTTTGGTTACTATAAGCGCTTAAATTCAATCCAAAAGAAACGCAAAATGAAAGTCAGTTCTCTTTTCAACAATATTTCAGAAAATGAATCAAATTTGAAAAATAAATAAATAAATAAATATTACACTTTTTAAGTTTAAAATGCGGAAATAAAATATTTGAGTTGTTATTTTCCCATTAGAAACAATCAAGGTTAAGTTTTACATTTTTCTAGTGATTATTTATCAAATTAATAATGAAAAATTAAGAGGTTTAATTAAATTTGATTAAGAACTGATATAGAAATTGAGACATTGTGACTGCTTTCATCTAGTTTAGTTAGCCAAACAAGTGGGACGAATTTGATTTATGAGTTTATTCTATTTAAACAAATAATAACTTAAATCAATAACAACTTGAATAGAATCCTAAAATTTAAAATTCATTAAAAAGTAGAGAGAGTTTGAAAAATATGTGATTATCTGTCGATCTGTGCCTTCGATGGTGAATATGATCGTAATTTATTCGGTTTGGAAAAGACTGAGTCAATCGTTTGTCTAATGTTTGTATTTCCGGCAATAGTTATCTGTTAGACGAGAATAATGTGTTTGAAAAAGTGGTCATAATTTTGAAACTTCTCTATAATTTGTGGGTAATTTTGATGTGGAGTTACTTTTGCGGAGAACACACCTCACGCCGTCAAAAATAATAATAACTGATTTTAACACATATTAAAGGCACAGACTATTTATACAATAGTTTATGCCATATATGATACCATAAAAATAAGTGCAACAGAAATATGTTTTTGCTGTTCAGCTGTTGGGCACTGCTTTTGCACTGTTGGCGGCAAAAGAGATGGATATATAAGTGAACTAAAAGTTTAACCTCACCAAATTCATAGCCGGTCACGTTAAAAACTCATTAGCAGTCGCCTCCGAATATAAATATCTATACGCATAAGCCATCAAAATATAGAGGAACTCAAACAGGTATACCTTACTTATGTTTAGCTTTTAATTATTGGCAGAGACTTTTTTGTCAAGAGTTTAAGTAATGTCTCAAACAAACACAGACGAGAAGGGTAACTCTCAAATCTTATCAAATTTAATTAAAAGAATGTCGCTCAATCCGAGAATCAACAAATTCTGGGTCAATCTAGATTATAAAGTTTTAGGAGCAAGTGTGATTGTTGACCTTACAAAGCACCATGCAAAGCTTAGATGACTTAAAAGAAGACAATTTTGTTGGAAGCTATGCCACAAAAATTGATTTGAATTTAATGGAATAGATTTTTGTGACACAAAAATGATTACTATTTTTGGTCATTAATGATGAATAAAAGACTTATTAATCATATTATAGACGAATCGTTTGACTAATAAAACGTTCGTTTTTTCATTTTCAAGCTTCTGTTCAAATAAGTATTTCTCAACATATGAGTGATTATTATAGTTATTATGGTTTGTAATTAACATATTGATAGTTAAGCAAAGATTTTCTACCATAATCATTATAATCATTGGTAATTCAATATCAATGGATGTGTTCTGAATAAAATGAAAACTTATTATTTGAAGGATAACTTTATTGCATTTTATTACAGCTAAATAAATATTCATAACTAAATGTTTCATTGAAAATATTTGTCTAATTGTTTAATCACAATATGCAGGGAATTATCAAATTATCGACAAATTGTTTTGTCATTTGAATAAAAAATTAATGTTTTGATACAAATTAGAGTTAATTTCATTTTAATTGAGATTTTAAAAGAGTTTGGGGTTCGATGACGTCGAGTCACAAATAGTAAAGAGTTGTGAAGCAGTTGGGGTTTGTGGAGGAGATTTGTGTGCTCTGACTATGCCTGCAATGACAAGTTGTCCTTGACATTGACCATTACACCAAAACTTGTCAGTACTTCAATGAATTTTAATTGTATTCTTACGATAGATATCTTGTTTAGAGTTTCAAAAAACTATAAATACTTTAACAGATAAATAAAAAAAAATTCCTTTCAATTGAAATAAATATTAGAAAAATCGCTTAAAAGAGAGTTCAAACAAAATAATGATCATTAGAGTGGTTCTCATGGACTCTCACATAAGGGTTATGCAAAGGGTTGCCGATATATACGATGGTTTCCTCTCTTGAAGTATAATTTGTGTTGATATGTATGTATGAATGTGGTACTCTTATGGTATTCTTAATAATTTTTTATTTGAGACGGCAAACAGAAATTATAATTTAATAATATTTTTATGATAGCCATTAATAATTGAATGTCTGTCTCTTTTGGTGTCTCTGTTCGTCTGCATATTTGTACTCATCAGTTGAGATAATCTTTGAGCAAAACATATAATTACTATTCATCAGACTCTCTGTGAATATCATTTCATGAAATACATTAACATTTTTATCGTACGTACAGTAGTCGTAAAGATATGTAATAATATAATAATAACTAATTTTTTGATACATCATTAATTGATGTTCTCATGGGGTCATCAATTGGATGGCAATCCATGAAATACACGAAACTCTTCTTCCAAATGTTCATTAACTGACGTTTTTATTAAACGTTAATAACTTTGACTTATCCTCAATTCAATGGTTACTTATGTTATGAGAGTCTGACTTCCAAGTGCTGAGCCGTACATTCGTTGTATGTTCTCAATGTTCTCAATGTATTTAATAATAAGAACAAAATAAACACACGATTAAACTCCAATTATTGCATTTCTGTCCGTCCTTTGCATTTCAATCATAACTTTTATTTATTCTGATATCTGTTTCAATAGCAGATCAGTCATGAAATCTGATAAATGAACAATAAATCAAACTTTTTCTTCAGTTGTTTCAAACACTAATCGTCTTTTATTAAAATATTTTCAGAACTATTAATATTTTTCTAATCAAATTATAAATGAATAAATTAGGGCTAATACTCAATAATAAGGCAAAAGATCTCTTTCTCTGATATCAAAATCCATTAATCGATAGAATGACTAAACATTTCCTAATTATTTGTTTCATTAATTTCTTATAAAACTTCAAATATTTATACCAAACAAAAGTATAAAAGATGTTATCACCAAAAATATTATTCATATTAACCTTTCATAAGAAAAGTGCTTAACATATGACTGACTCTTAATAATAAATTTAATATGCATTTAATAAATCCGAGAATTACAACAAAATAGTCAATTGTTAGCATTTATTAGAATTGACTAATATTTTATTGAAATTCTTATTTCATTGAATTAAACACAAAAATGCTTTCAATATTTGAATTTATTTCAGAGAATAATAAAAAGATTGTTACTTCTGGAAGAAAAAGCGGGCAAATATTTTTTCAAAAATGAATAAAAATTGGAAATAATTTTGAAAACATGTCATTCAAGAAATATTTCGTGGAATTAATTTTTAATGAATATATATTATCATATGATTAATAAATTCATAAAAAGCGATAAATTTATAGGAATTTTGAAATGTCGGAAAAAGTTGATAGAAATGAATGGTAAGCTCTCCCTCCGCTTCTTTCTTAAGATATGTGCTCTCACTATCACTATCCCTGTGCTCTCTCTCTCTCTCTTTAATCTTTCTCTCAGTCTCTCTCCTTCATGGAGTCATGCGCGAGGCGTGACTTCATATGGCCGGCCTTATGTGTGTCCTATCAATTAGGAGATTGTTCTTCTGGTAGAGCGATGTGTGTTTGTAGTGAACACTTCTTATTTCATTTCTAGTATTTTCATTTCTGTATTATTTTCATCATCGGATACGTCCCCATAATTTTAACGGTGCGCTCACTGTTTTGGCCGACGCTCATCATTAAGACTGTTATATAGTGTGTGAATCAAAATATTGATATTAAAAATAAAAGTTTGCTTTCAATCATTTGATGCACTTTTCTCTGCAAACGATTATTTGCATATTTATTGAGAAAACTTTTGAACGTTTGCTATAATGAAGTGGTTTTACAGTCGAGAAACAAACTTTTTATGAAAAGAAAAAATCGATTTGAAGGCCGACTGTAAAATGTCTCGTCGCAAACAAGCCTGTCCTCAACACATCGCCTCTTCTGATGATGACCTGTCAACTCTCCTTGATACTACTGGCAAGTGTTTTATCATTTTTTCCAAACCATTAATTTCATTTTTCATAGAGTTTTGATTTAACCCATCTTTTATGTAAACTATGGGTCATATTCTCAAATGTTTTAAATTAGCCATTTAAGAGCTGCTAGCAACTTTTATAATCCTATTAAATGAGATTTGATTCTTTTTCAAATTGATAATTGAATTTATGTAAATGTGATTGTTGATTGTCTGACTTAGCCCTACACTTGAATGCAAACAACATTTTTATATTTTCAAGTTTACAGTTGATGAGTGAGTTGGGCCGTCGGCTCTGGACGGCTATAGCTGTCTGTGGAAGAGCTAAATATACAACAACTATATTTTGAGAAACCTTTTGTTGGTTTATATTTTCCATAATAAAGTCGACACACAGTTTATGTTCAGTTTATTCATATTTTGAGTGCATTTTGTGTTCAGAGAAAAACTTATTTTGATTTCGTATAACAGACTCAAAGGATTTGGCGTATTGTGCTGTCAGTGCCCCGAACCTAATTCCCAACAGATTAGTTATATTCATATAAATACAACACTTTTTGCATTATATTTAGTTATCAAAAAATCCCCGTCTCTGGAGCTCATATGCATACACATACCCACATATTTGTGAACGCGTCCATCCATACCAGTGCCAGAAATATAAGCCCTTTCAGACAAAAATGATTTTATGATCGCACAGTTGTGGACATTGGCCGAAGTGATCCGGATATAAATTCAATTATTTTGGTGCCAATAATATAAGGCCAACAGAAATCTGTTCACAACAACAAATGTATATTCAGTTCAATGCTCTAACGCTAAGCCAAACTCCAAAACCATATTAACATATCTTTACCACAAATGCTATCTTTTATTTCAATTAATATTAAGGATTATCGCACTTATATTCACACAAATTGAAGATATTTTCAAAATTATATTGAAATATTTCGAAATTTGCTCCAAGCTATTCAAGATTTCATATACATTTTATATTACCTGCTTTTAAGACTCATTTCCCCTAAATATGATATGCACTCAGAATGTCTGACTCAGTCTGTGCCGACTCTCTCCTACTCTTGATTTTAAAAATGTATCATCACTTTGAATGGGTGTCGCATTAATTGTATAAAATTAAGATTACATTTATGTCATAAAATTATTTATAATATAATTATGACATATGAGACAGACTTGTCTTTACTTATGAGACTCTTTTCTACAGAATTATCAAAATAAATATTGTATGGAAAAAACGCAAATGTCAGCACTTGTTTCATAGCACAGTCACACTTCTCTGGCTGTTCAAAACTAAAGCATCATTTCGTTCATATTTGTGTAACACAAGAATCTCAAAGACAGTGAGACACAAGACCTCCACTTGCAATGCAATAATGGCATCACTTGTTCTCTGGATTTCATTTCAGTATTCATTCACAGATTATTGTCTTTCATTTGATTCTCTAATCTGAGGCATCTTTTCTCAGATTCTTTTGAAAAGAGAGTGAAACAAATATTTGCGATACTTTTTATGACGTCTTTAAATATAAATAAATTTTTAAAAACACATTTTTCTGTTATTATCGCTGCTTATTATCTGTAGTCTTGTTTTTACAATTGTTATAATTGTTTAGTCATTAAAGTATACGATTCCAGAAATTCACTCATAAGTGAAGTTTCTTTTCATAAGTGACTCACAATTCATGTGATGTTCTGCCAGAAAATATGGATTGCATTCACTTCGAAAACAACAGACTTTGAGAGTTATTTTTAACAAATACAAGCTCTCGATGTGGTCCACGAGGAGAGGGATACAAATGTATATTTAGATTTTACTTCTCTTTCAATGTTTTTCATTGCATTCATACAAATGATCAAAATTATCAAATATTCATATCTCAAGAATTTTATTATTGTTTTGAAGTTATTTTCAAATAAATTGAATATTTTTTAAGCTTCGATACTTATCCCTAGTACATATATATATGTAGTGTATATGATGTTTTAAGAGGTCATATGTGTGAGGCCTAACATCAAATATTGTAGAAATAATTGTTTCTATTATTATAAATGCTTTGACAGAGTGTTTGTATGAATTACACAATTGATGCATAATTTGGCAAAACTTTGCTCGTTTATTGTATCCTCATTTCTATTATTCGCATTTTTGAATGTCTTCCAAATTAATGAACACATATTTCAAAGGAGACATAAATTTATTTTTTTTCTCAATATTTGTTTCACTTGTTTTCAATTATCAAAAGATCAGGAATGAGATGAAGACGATCCCCAGCACGAAAATGATCCCTGTGCAATCAGCTTTGAGGCGATGCTTTATCTTTTTGAGAGACGGATTCTTTTTATTCCATGCATTTCAAAATTCTCTGGATTTCTGTGTTCTCTAAAAACATAATTCTTTGCTTTCACTGCATTTGTATATCATTTTGTTTTGGCTGAAGAACTGCTAATTGTTAGACAACTGCCAGATATGAATTCCAGATTATATACTGACTACCAAATTAAGCCTCATTCAAAAGTATCGCGTTTTAGATGATATGTCAAATAAATATGTTTTTATGATTTATAATAAGACCAAAAGTTCTAATTTTTCGCACTCCTGGCCTTTTTTAGATCCATTTCAAACAAATTTAAAGTATTTTAATATATGAGATAAACTCTCTCTCTCTCTCTCTTTCTCTCTCTCTCTCTCTCTCTCTTTCTTTCTCTCTCTCTCTCTCTCTCTCTCTCTCTCTCTCTCTCTCTCTCTCTCGCAGAATGCAGTGATATTTGGTATTAGATATCAATACTAATAGGCATAACCTTTGCATACAATAAACATAACCTCTGACACAGAGTTTATGTCATATATCAATAAATTTGACACAAAAGAAGTTTTATTTTCTATCTTCGGGTCATTTAGTTTTGTGGCGGTTGTGCTCCGGAGGGTTTGAACGAGGAAACGTTAGGACGCGCGCGACGCGAATCCGACATGAAATGAGTGCTTTTATGTAAGTGAGTGTCAGTTAGTCAGTGCCCATATATTTATAAATTCTCTATTGAAAAGGTAGCACAAGAATAGCAATGGTCTGAATTGGTGTGAATTGCAACCAACACGCGTTCGAATACATGTCTGTTGTCGGTGCCCGAGCACTATGTTGTGTATGAGCTCTACCCTAGCACCATTAAAGTTTTGCCTTAACACAAAGGGGGAACAAAGTGTGTGCTCTGTTGTCTTCTCAATCTATCATTCACGCTCTCAGTGCGTGTGGGGGTGTAGTGGCTGTGATGTTGAGCCTGCAGTGCACTTGGCCTTACGTTCTGTTCTGGTTGAGAGAGAGATGGCGATTGTCTCCACTCTCGCACTCACTCTCTGTTGCCTTCATTTGCGACACAATCGAGTAGACTATGAAAAGAGCTCCGAATGAATGGAAGACCGATTTCATCGAAAATGATTATATCATAAATGGATGATTGAAAGCCTGAATATAATAATAATAACACGGGTTAGACATTAACCTCTGTCTCCCTTATATTAATTCAAATATAAAACATATTAATGCAATCGATGTAAACATAATGTAAAGTGAAGTACGCTTTCAATGAATGCATCACTGAATCAATTGATTCTTTATTTACTTATTGAAAAGTTGTAATCTGTGAAAATCAAAATGAATTGCATCGAAAAATTATAGCCAATGGTCGGTCCCTTCCGTTCAATTCAATTAATTTTCACTTAAATTATTACTTATAAAGAAAAATGAATTCAATTTTTCTCTGTATTATAAATTGGTTTTCATATACTGTAAATCAAAGAATAATTTAAATTATAAATCAATAAATCGCAAAAACGAATCAAGGTTCAAAATAATCATTAAGAGCCCAAAAATAAATAGTTGTGAATAAATCATTTGGAGATATGACGAAAAAACAAAAATAAAATTAATGTTTTCTTCTCTGGGAATTCAATTCTTGAACTTCTCTGTTATGTAATTAATAGCACTGTATTTGCAAATCAAATAAAACATGGATTTCGAGTTTATTTTGAGAAAAACGATCGCTTTTATCGTTAAATAACTCTTTTGATAGTTTGTAGGGTCTCTTCAATTGTCGAGGTTTAGACTAAATTCAAGTTCAATTTTATTTCAATGATCAACACTCGAGAGCCGTCTGTTGTCAATGACTTTTGACAATAAGGCAGTGATTATACAATAGATGTGTTGTTGAGGTCAACACTGAGCACAACATTATATGAATTTACGAACTCTTTCCACAAAAAGAGAATTTCCAAACATAAGTGTCAGCTCTGATAGTAAAGCAGTTGTAAGTTTAAACAGTGTTTTATTGTCCTTATATTCTGGTTCGTTAATCGACCCCTTTTTAAGCCAAAAATGAATATTAGATTTGTTTTAATTGACATCAAATAATATGTGATTGTTTAAGGTTTAAACAAAAGTTTAGAACTCGTGACAAGAATTTCTTTGTGTCTTTGGTTTGTATTGCAATGAATTTATGCCAACTTATTGTGTGCTCTCAACAAATGTATTTTAAGTGCTATTAATAATCATAAATGTTTTGCGACTGACTTATGCTTTGAATGAAAAATATTTGTCACAGAATTACTGCAATAAATGCTCATAATTTTAAAATAAGTTAACAGAGAGAACAGGCATTAAGTTTGGCATTACTGGCGTTTCTGCCGTTTACTAAACATATTAAACACAGTGTATGAAAGAGTGAGTCGAGTCGACACTTGATGTCATACGAGGGTCTCTACTCTCTCATTCAATTCATTTGACTCGTGTGTTGGCGGCTCTGATTCATAAGCTATGCATTAAATTATTAGTTGTGAGCTATAATAGAGGAGTAGCTGCTCTCAGGACTCATATTCGGTAAATTACGAATCCGGGGATAACAACACTGTATATAAAACATTGAATATATCCATAGTTTGTGATAGACATAGAAGTACTCGAAGTGCTCTAAGTTATGTATTGCAATATTTGCAGGCATTGCAAGCATTGCTCATATATTTTTAGTACCGATTCTCATATGAAATGATTGCTCTCAGATTTGAGTCGCTTTCGCTCTCACTCTTAACAGATGCCCTCTCGAGGGGATCGGGGCTCTCATGGCCTGGCTTTGCGCTGTCAGGAATAACAATACCAATTAGAGACTGACCATTGCTATCAACAGATACATACACTATGTTTAAGGTTATGGTCAGATATGACGCATCCAATACACATCCAAATCCTATTTTCTCTGAACTTAACTCTAAATAAGTTATTATTTTATGAGTTCCTCACAAATCATTATTAGCCCTCTTTTTCAGCGAAAAACTAATCATTTCATTAATAATTTGAAAAAAGTGACAAATAATTTATTATTTTAATTAATATGTTTTCTGGAATTGGGTTTTATCTCATTTGACAACAATTTGAATATGTTTTCAAAAATCACTACAAATTATAATTAATGTCAAGTTTTTAGAGGAAAATGAATTTTATTTTATTTTATTTTTAAATTTGTTGTCATTTTGTTGGACATCCATAAAAATATACATAAATAATAATTGTGAGCACAGGCCTGGAATGTGACAAAAGCATTAGATAGAGCTATACATCACTCGCCAGAGCAAACACAGTGTAATAAAGTAACAGTTTTTCCCAAAAGTGAATAAATATGTTGTATAAGAGAGCCTTATGTTTGGCTGTAAAACACCAACTTTTGCAGTGAGAATGCGGAAAACGATCCCAAATGTATGAGTTGTCCTCTTGGGACAGACATTGTATGAGAGAAATACAAGATATAAAAGTATCTGCAATTTCATAACTTTACTGTAGATTCACTTTTATGCCCGAAAGCCAACCGATGGCTCAGACTTAACTGTACAGCACAAACGGCTATCATATTATCAAAGTAAAGAATATGGCCATAGATATAGAGATATGTAGCCATAATATAGCCGACTCAGCACAATATATGAGCCCAATATAAGCGCAATATGAGCACAAGTATGAGCACAATATGATGCAACGAGAATATAAATGCTTAATACTGTTGGCCATAATTTTCTATGTTTTCCACTGCTCTACCAAATAGAAAAAGAAAATTGAATTAGTTGTTAGCCATATATGTATGGCATCCCCGGTCTTACATATGCCGGCATACCTTATATTGTGTATCATAAACATAATAATCCAACAAATTTTGCCAAACATTTCTCTGCAAACGTATTGTCTCTGTATTCAAGTCAGTTGTGTTGCATAAAAAGCCATGTATTGTATGTGTTGTTTGCTGAACAGCACATTCACTACCAGATAGTTATCTCAATTCCTTGAGAGCTGTGTCAGACCTATTGAAACAAACTGTGCAAAGAAAGTAAGCGGTTGTGGCTCTCATTCGGATTCATCTGCGGTTCTTGAGCTGTAAACCAATACGTGGTTTTCATGCGCTCCACTTTTGAATGTTTGAATCGATTTTGAATGTGTTTAAATCACTCGATACAGCACTCGCTGATTGTCAACTGTGTCAGCTCTGACTGGCTTTGGCTCTAAAATCTACTTTAAACTAAACGTCTCTCTAAACGCACGACTTTAAACATGGATTCAATTTTGCTGCGAATCTAATGGATTTAACACTTAAACAGTGCCTCACTTTTAATGCTTTCATTTTTTGATCGCTTTAAAGGGTCCAAAGGGTTGTCATATGGTTTGAGTTTAAGTATAGACCGCTTTAACCAAATTATTAGTGCTTTATATATAACATTATATTGCATTATAAGGCAATCACTCATTATTTATAATTAGCAAAAATATCTCAAAATAGAAAATTGAAATCTTTTTGGTGTTTGAATTACAAGTTTGACATTTTGTCACACATTTTAAAGCGTTAGCTTTCAGTCAAAGCAGTCATACCTTAAACAAAAACACTGAAGAGTTTTATATTTGCATAACTAGTCTATCAATTATTTGATTTTATTGTTAAGTGCTTTGAAGGCATATAAAAAATATTGTCATTTAATTAAGAGAAAGAGATATTTGTTTTTAATATTCACTTGTTTTTCACTGCGTATCAAAAGTCGCTATAATTTTATTAGTTTTCATTGGTATCAATGTCTGAGATATTGTGGTAATTATATGACTGGCCGTAAGGCATACCGCTGTTAATTACAATCCACTAAAAATTTAATCTGAGTTGAATTTCTTGATAAATAAAATTATTTTAAATAAAATAAAATTTAAACAAAACTAATTATTTTCATTTCAATTGAAAAATATTCAGTTTTTTGGTTATTCGGCGAAATGCGTTACTTTTGTGGACAGAGCTGTGTGTGAGCTATAAAAGCAAAATAGTATTAATGCTCACACTTTGGGAAAAATATTTGTTTCGTTCTCACTGTATATGTAATAAACGCTTAGAGAAAGTGGACAACGAAAAGCTTTTTGTGGATTTGATAGGAGTTGCCCTCAGCTCTCATATCGAGCCTTATATCGACCCTCAAATATATATCATTTATTATATCATAATTTTTTTCCAAACGAAATAAAATCAAAAAAATAGTTTAAATGCTTTATACATATTTCAAAATTTCAAAAATGATAATAAATTTTCAGAATTTTATCTCAAATTTTAATTCAAAATATTTTTTGTCGGATCTATTTTTCATGAAGTGCTTTAAACAAGAGATAAAAGAAGTGGTAGTCAAAGAAAATGAGCGGCTGAGCGACACTCACTATCGTAAGCGTTTAGTTAAGAATTGTTTTCATAACACTTTTGCCCATTTGATGGAAGCCATGTCTGGAGTGTCTGTCCATTTCCTTATGCTTTATATAGTGATGAAGATCTGTTACAAACAATTCATTAGTGAAGTGGAGCTCAGGCTTAGGTCCAGGCTTTTTGATGCTGTCATAATGAGTGTAAACAAGATGTGTGGTCTGAGCTGAGCCAACACACATCCATTTCTACCCATATCTATGATATCAATACAATTCTCTATTAAATAAAGACTATTTGAGAAAAATAGACACAATTTTCAAACAAAAGCTTAAATCAATTGGTTTTAAATTTGAAAAATTAGAAAAGAATTAGTAATTAAATAAAAGTGAAGTAAAAATAAAATTATCTAAAAATAGATTTATATCTTTAATTGAAAAAAGTTTGAGTCGATGTTCATTGAATCCTAATATTTGCTGAACATTTATTTCATTATTTATAGCGATAGTGAAATGGTTTTTGAAATTAAAGTGAACCGAAAGAGCATTTCGATAGTGAAGTCGAGCTCAAGAGGTCGCTCTTCATTACACATATCTTTGGCTGTAATTTAGACTCAGTTCTGCCTTTTGGTTCTTCGGTCGAAAAGAAGTGCTCTTGTATTGCATTGAGTGTATAATTATTTGATTTTAATCAATTTAATTGTTTTAAATTGTTTTTCATACACATGTTTTGATATTATTTTTGCGTTCGCTTTAATGTGTTCTGTAATGGTTTGTAATATTATTTTAATGTCTGTTTTCACAACACTTGTGAAACAGAATTCCTTTTCAACACTGAATTCATTTCATTTCGAAATTAATTAACGTTCAAAAGCATCGACTTTTCGCTCACAAAATATTCACAATTTTTAGTTCTCACAAATAAAGAGACAAATATTCAATGAATTAAAATCTATAATAAAAACAACATTTTCTCCATCTTTTCATATATTTTTCAAAAAAGAAGAAAAACTGAAATTCAATTTGACTCAAAAGCATTCAGTTATTCATAAAATAAATCGCATTTATTTTTTTAAAAGGAATATTTTTCTATGAAAAAATCACTTCAAGAATACATAAAATTGAATTTATTAAGAGCTTCGATGCAAACAGAAATTGCTTATATTATATGAGTTTTTACCAAATGTTTGTATTTCTCTCTCTCTCTCTCTCTCTCTCTCTCTCTCTCTCTCTCTCTCTCTATCCCTATCCCCTTATCATTAAGTTAGTCTTTTTCGAAGCAAATGTTTGCGTTCAAGTTTTTCATAGTATAATAATCTGAGTATTTTCTCCATAATTCAGTAATATTTCTGTACATTTGCGAAGATTTCTTTGATGTCTCGCAAAAATCAAACAAAATTTTATGGAAAACTTGAGCCAATCTTCTTCAATATATATAAAAGACAAACATATAAGTTATGTTCGAATTGAAGGTATAGTTGAATAGATAAGGCGGTAATTCCTATGACATGTACTGCACACTACTTATGCCATATTATGTTTACATAATAGCATAAAAGCTTAACATAAATATTAATATTTATTTTTCGTATGTTTCAAGTGTAGTGAAAAAATACTATTAATAATGCATTGCATTGAAGTCAACACAACATTAACACTAACTCTAAAAAATGTATTCAAAGAAGGTTTGAAAAAACATAACTAATATTAATAACATTAGAGCTGATGAGGGCGACCATAATTCCAGGTCAACACCATTTCGTTAATTGAATTGAATGTATGATTGCTTTCAATGTAATCAATTTAGCGATTTTGGTCCCACTCTTTATGGCCATCTATTCTACCCCTCCGACTAAAACGTGTTCTGTATTCCCCTTTCTGTAGGGCTTTGCAACTCTTTTGAGTAGTAATTCATAGTTTAAATTGTTTTCAAATAATTTCAAAATTAGAATTCATTCCCTTATTATACATACATTTTTATAATTGGGTGCGGAGATGGAGAGGAGGTAATTAAACTTGATCAGACACAGCACTTCGCCGATCATTTAAAAGAAAGTTTTTCCCAACTCTAAGAAAAGTTATGTAATGTATGACTTATATTAAAAGCGTTTTCAAACCACAACCAAAACCCACTTCTGGAGAGAGAGAGAGAGAGAGAGAGAGAGAGAGAGAGAGAGAGAGAGAGAGAGAGAGAGAGATTTTCTAATCAGCAAAAGAGATACCCATCATATTTATTATTTCTAAAGTGCTGTTTTTTCACTGCTATGCTGTATATATATATGGATAACTTACATATAATTTTTTTGGTTCTCTCCTGAAATGAATATTTTTCTTAAGAAGAGAGAGAAGACAAATGGTTTTTTGGCCGCCATTTTAACACAAGAAGACACATAACTACTAAGTTTTGTGCCTTTAACCAAAGTAGGGGCAGCAAAAATGTTGATCGCCTGCCCTTCACTGGTGCTCACAGTCACTTCTAAAAGTGCGGTTCAGAAAGAGAGTACCAGAGAATGAGTCGGAGCCAAAGTGCACATTAAATCATCGCAAGTTTGTTGCCTATCAAGAGCTGCCTCAATGTGACAAATGTCTCGATTTGTGTGGATCTGAATTTTTAATAAACCATTTTTCCAGTTCTTCTTTCATCTCATTTTGTATTTTTTGTCTGCTGTGCTATCTGTCTATCTCTGTATGTAATGCCTATCCTCTCCACCCATCGAAAACCACTGGAATTTTTTGGTTAGTTTTGTGTAATTTTTGAGCATTGAATTGAAGACCCACTCGAATCCAATTATTAATAATATTCACTTACTTTTCTGTCTACAAGAAAAATACTTTTTATAGTCGTCTCCGTTTATGAGCTTATATTTTGATGTCATTCAAGTCGTCATTACATTTAATTTGTTCTTATTTTTGATTTTGTCTTTCATCTGATGAGTACTGCACTGACTGTGAATTTGTATTTGACTTTTCGCAAAAGTCTCGACTCATTTATTATTCACTTTGACTTTCAAAAAGTCGACTCATTTTTGGGGAATAAAAAATTTAATGTCATATTATTCACGAAATTCAAATTAAATGCTATATAAAAGTCATTTAAATGTTTTAATTAGAAGTAATGTTTAAATTATGGCTCACTTTTAATTAAATGTAATCACTATTCACACCATAAATAATAATTAGAATATTTTGACAAAAATTTCTGTTTCTTTGTTCCAATCATTTCTTGTGAATGAATTGAACCAATTTTTAAGCCATTCTTTGATTGATGTCAAACAAAACATGTCTTAAAATACATCGAAAGATGACAGACAATGACAGAGATTGATCACATGATCACATCCATGATTTCTAACTCTCGACAGTGAAAACGAGCCAACTCAACATTGTAATGCATCCTCAAAATTTTATGCTACGCCACTTTTGCAATTTCGCCAAAACGGTTAGGATTTTTGAAATACAATAAAAGCACCTGGACAATCTATCTCGACAAAGGTTTTTTGGCATGGTAGCCAAAGAAATCATTTTTCAAGAATCATGATCCTAGCTAACAACTTATATGATGAACCTGGTTTGACAAGTGGTTAGTGGGTGTTTATGACCATGACCTTTACAAACCCTCAATTTTTAAAAATATATAAAAAAAATTGCATGCCTAAAAACTACCCAAAATAGGAACTCTTTCAGGTACTTTTTGTTATATTTCAAAAACTTGGACAGTTTTCGAGAAGTTGGAAAAACGGCACAGCATAAACTTTTAGAGGCCCATGATATTTGTGTCTCAAATCATAAAACTGTCCTCAATATCAACAATACTTTGTATTTCATTCAAATGTCAAACAAATGTTTTGTATCTTTTTCTCTAAATTTTGCTTTTTATGCATTTTATATCTCGAAATACACTTTTATTTAATTTGAATTTATTTTTTGGTAATTCAATTCTTGATATTCTTGATATTCTTGATATTCTTGAGACAAATGCTAAGAAATATATTAAGAATGAAATCATAATTGATATTATGACCGACGAGTGCGGTATAGCCTTAGGTATTCAATGAAAAAAAAGATAACAAAAGAATAATTTGCGGCGAAATGTAATGTATCGCCAAAAACAGGAAATTCTTTTGAGGAGCGCATAAATGTTCGGTCGAGTGCGACATCAAATCGTTTTCATTTTTGACTTTTTTCTACTGTTTTTCTTAAAATTTCACACATTCTTGTGATTCAAGTCTAAAATAGACGACAACACAAGATATGTATACCAAGAGTAAAATTGGAAAAAATTGCTTCACTTAAACCGCACTCACAGGTAGAGCACATCTACAACTCAAGCGTAAGTGTCTGACGATTTTTGTCAGACCTCAGACCTCCACTTGACTACAATTTTCACATCCATATCATTTTGTCGAACATTTTTCATTCATTTTATTTGTCATACAAAAGTGTTTTTATATATATATATATATATCATATATTTTTTATAGATTTGTCTGAAAATAATGGAAACTTATAAACCAAAAAACTGGTCACACCTTCGATAGGTTGGAGTCTTTTGTGATATAATAACATTTACATTAGACTCTCACATAAGTTACACATAAATACAATTTTTTATTTTATTATTTGTAGTAACTTTTATTTAATATGAGAGGGGATGACATCGGGTCGGGTCTCAGACGAGACTTTGAAGCAATAATATGTAATTTGAGTGGAATTAAATAGGCGTTTGAAATCATTTTTGATTCATTTTTCTGGTGATAAGCGACACAACTGGTTGTCCAACAGAGCAGATCATGTTATCCGATGTGCTCACTCCTCATAATAAAGAGCAAAATGTTTTGCATCGTTTGCTATCAATTGTATTAAAATATATTTGAGACACTATTGCGATATATTATGTCATTTAATAATTCCAATGAATATAATAAAGTCAAAATCAAAGCTTCTTTTAAAATTTTTTCACTTAATTTTCGACTTCTTTTTTTTGATTCAAAACAATTGTTTTATTCTTTGTTTTGTAGTCTAAGATCTGTCGCCTGAGACAAACGAATCATTATTTGTTCAAATAATGAACAAAATTTTCAAAAAGTTTTTATTTTTTTTAAATTTAAAACACATATCATTAAAATCGAGGGAATAATTCAGTCATTCGGCATAATATCACAAAAATTAAGGTTTCCTTCTCTCAAGTCTAAGGTTTTCTCTCATGAATAAAATAAAGTTTATTTCATTAGAGGTATGTGTGTTTGAGTACATCCAACCGCACACAGACGCACATAAACGCCATTATTCTTACTCTCAGACGTTAGCATCAAATGAGAGAAAATTACTTTCGACTTATTATCGAATGAAGTTTTTTTAAGAGAAAAATGTTTTTAACGAAAAATAGTTTTTAAAATGTATATAATATATGAAAGGAAAATGAATTATGACTAGTATTCTGAGCGGTCGTGCAATTGTTTGGGGAGGAATTTTCGGTTTGTCAGATCCCTCCCAAAATTCATTTTAGTAATTTATTTGGCTCAACGTTTGCGTGCAGGTTAGATATTGTGAGCCCTGTGCTCTCTACCACTCATACCTTTGCTCGGTATGGGTTGTGATTATTAAATGCCTTTTTGGTCGCATAACTTAACCTCTTATCGTCACTTCACTTCTTCAGTGCTTTTTATTTCTCATTTGAGGATCGCATGCAAAACAACGACTTAAATGTCTGTTAAATGGCCGCTAATGTCAGTGTAGAGCCATATATTGATTTTGGACTCATATCCCGACCACATGTATTCCCGACAAAGATCTAAACAAAGATAACAATTAATTCAATTTATGTTTTTAGTTATACCTCAGAGGAGTAGATCCTCTGCTGTTTATTCTGTCAAAAAACATAATATTATTTTTTATGTGCTGTTCCTTACGCTAACGTTCCATAACTCGTCTAATGTTTGTCCATTGATTTTCTCAATTAAGGCAAAGAATCACTTTTTGAAAAAAACAATTTTTGTATGAATTGATTTGAAAATAGTTTTATATTCCAGTTCTTTAGTGAAAAATGTGGCGCCTCTGGCAGTCAGTGCACCTTAGCTTAAAAGCTCACTATTTTTTGTATATTCCATTTCTTTTGTAGGGCTGACTATCCATTCCATCTGCGATTCGTTGACTCTTAAGAACTTCACAGTACTCACTACAGGGTGTTCTCCACAGTTAACACGAATTTCCAGGAAAAAGTCATGATTTTCTCAACAAAACAGAGATATGCCTAAAAATGCCATATGACTGCCAGTGATGACCAGTTTCTATGATAGGCTGTGCCGATGAGCTGGACCCGGTGCCAATTTCACTTCTGGCATCACTATTTCACTTTTGCTGCTATTATTAGTTTTGCTTTCATTTATATATATGTAAAGCATTTTCTTAAGAAAACTCAATGACCTCAGAGTCTGTCTTCAAAAGTAAATTAAAATCAAAAATAATGGCATTTCCCCTAAAATCGCTTTCATTGTAACAACACTCGAGTCATGACTTTTAAATTATATTAGAGATGTTGAGCCGAAACACTCATACAATTGTAGAGATTGGTTGCTAACACCTGTACTGACCCACACCCACCAAAAGTCCACAATTAGTTGATTCACAGCATAACTAACTTATTCTGCATATGATTTGTCGGAAAACAGCCTTAAGAGAGGATTCATTTTAAAGTGAAAATCAGTCCATTGTATGCATATAAAGAACATTTAGTGTCAGCTGATCTCAAGAATGCAAAGTATATGTGCATTGCATTATGTCAAGAGTTATAAATTAAGACCGTTTGACACACAACCATAGTTTCCTTCCGCCCTCATCTATGACTTCCCCCTTTCTCTCTCATATAGTTTACATTATGGTCTGTTTTTTGCTTACAATTCAATAGTTTTATGACCATTGAGCCCCCTCTCCATTTGTTGGTCGTTCGGACTGAGCTTTTTAAGTCTGTACCGCAAAACATCTGCACAAAAATGGAACCATTTGTACGATTGATGCCATTTATGACACTTTAAGATACACATTGTTTTTGGTGCAAATCGTGTTCGCCTTCACTTAAAAAACTAATTAATTGAAACGATTGTGAGATTGTGTTCACTACTGAGCGGTCATTAATTTTTCGTTTAACTGTTTAACACGTTTTCTAATCCTTAATTGAAAAATGTTTGGTTAATCTAATGGCGTAATAGCGCTGACTATTAATTGTTTTGTCGATCATTTTGGGCCCAAATGTTGATATTCCTGTTTACAGCTCTCGAAGTCAATCGTCAGCCCATCTCTAGATTTTCTCAGAATTGTAAGACTTGTTGCTCTTCTCCGGCATTTTTGGACTCGAGTTAGTGTTGAGTGAAAGTCAGGTCCACCACTCCCTGCACAGATTTTTTGGCGATCCTATCACAAGCATTGATGCATAGAAAAAGCAATAATTCAAATAAATGCTCGGCTGAGCCAATGAGCAATTCCTCTGCTGTCCGTTTATGACAGGCTCACCAATCATAATCATAACTCATTTGTGCTGTGCTTTGCGGTGGGCGGTAGTTTACCTGCACTTCTGACATGAAATGCTACCTGATGAAAATCTCGATCACGAGAACTTATGCCGGCGCTGGCAGCACATCTTCAAAATGAAATTTGGGGTGGGAAGAGATTGGGGGTCGACACCTGTAAATTGAAAATTGAAAAATTTTAAATTTATTTTGTTTGAAAGGAGTTTGGCATTCATTCATTCATTAATGCGTGTCGTCATTAAATTTTTAATACTAAACCAAAGCATCGATTTTTTGTATGTTTGCCTTCAGTTGTGTTCATTCTGTTCACTGCTCTCTTCATTCTGTTCTCTATTGAAAGAATGACTAACTTTTTGTCAGTTGTCAGACCACCCGAATCGCGAAATCCAATAAGCATTGGCTGATTCGCTTGATTTTCATATCAATTCAATAGTAATAACTTATTCAAAGATTAATAGGGATTGGGTGTGGAGGTGGCTCTCATCAGCATTACCTTTACGACACCTCCTTTGATTGTCTGGGCACAGGAAACAAAATGGCCTTTTTGTCGCTCAATATAATTATAAGCTGTGAAGTAAAGCAATATTAGAGCCGCCACTACATAGCTGTGAGCCCTCGTTGACTAAAGACAAAAAATGTGAGCACAGAGTCATATCTATCTGAAAATCAAAGCTGTGAAACATTTGAAGAGCACTAGTGTTCGCCCACTTCATTGCCCTCTTATTGTGACTTTTATAGCATTACTTTCTATGTATTCATCCATTCATTCAATAAGAGGGGAAAGTATGCTCACAAGTTGGGCACACATACCTTGAAAGAGACCTAAACTATCAATAGTTAGATTGCAATTCACATCCAATGTATATAATGTAGTAATTCTGTAATTTTCGTCGGTGGCCAACATTACCTCCAGTTGTGACTGACTTCTAAAAAAAGGCGAACGTCTCATACAAAGTATTGGTGATGCGGAAAGACATCTACTGCTCATACATCTCAGGTATTTCAAGTGGAGAGTAAAAGTAAAAAACCAATGCAACCATATATCCGGACCAGTAATGCACTGTTTTTGATCCATTGCAGTGACGAAAATCATAGAACTGGCATAAGATTGACTTCACTTTTATATAATGAATGTTATTTCAATTGAAGAATAAAAATAAGAGAAATTAGTCGATAAACAACAATGTCTTTTACAACACAACTAATGTCAACGACAATGGATTGCAATAAAGAGCAAACAAATAATACGAATTTAGTTTATTCTGTTCACAAGCGCTCGTTTAACTCTGGTTATTGATGGAGAGAGAGAGAGAGAGAGAGAGAGAGAGAGAGAGAGAGAGAGAGAGAGAGCTTAACACTAAACTTAACCATTCCTTATGAGTGCATCTCTTCTACAGTGGAATCAAATGCAGACACAATAGACTAGAAAATAGTGAGCATAACATGAGTGGAGAGTCATAGGCGTAGAATATAAGTATTGGTGGTCTTTGTCTTCTTAGTGTCTCAATCATCTCACGTGTGAGTGACTTTAATTTTAGTCAAGCAATCACTAGTGTACTGACCATTCATTTCTGTCCAGCGCTCGACTGTTCATTAATGCCCTAAAACGCAGCAAAACTTATATAACATATAATATATGTGTTTGAGTGCAAAATCACTTCAGTGTTCAATAGTGGTGTCTGTGCTGTGCAGACATATTGTTATAAGTGTGCGTTTGCCTAATGCACCTATAACTGGATTAATAACAGTATGTCATCCATGAGTTGACCAGTGCTTCCATTACGGTCTAAGTAATACTGTTATATAAACATATGCTTAGGACCATAGCATACCAGTGCCAGTCATTGTCATTTGGCTTCTCTCTCATCCCCTCTAAAAATATACTAAAATAAACGCTTAGAGTTTGTATATCAGTAAATGTATGGCATATATGGCAGGCAATCACCAAATTATGTTTGCACTGTCTCTACAATTCTGTACGATTCTGTACATACATTCCGGAGCTTATTATTAGTGTCTCTGTTTTGTTCAGTGCATTCACTAAATTATCATTACATCACTTTTGCTTATTTTCCGCTGAATTAATAAAATGAATATTCGCTTCTATGAACTCAATAATCATTTTTCACAATTTATGTATTCAAACATTTCAAGTCTTTCTTCATTTTCGAGAAATATGTGAATTTATTTCTCATCCCTTCCGACCATAAATAAAAACAACGCAAAAATATTTATCAAAATATATCTTAAGACCAAAGATTCGCTTTTAAAAAAAGCCGACAAAATATAAGTAAAATTTGTGAGTGAAAGCAAAAAAAGCATATTTTAAGTGCTTTCTGTTGAGTAACACATATTTTCTCACAAAAATTCATTATTTCATTTGAGTTCACATATTATATAAGTATTTGATAAGAAAAAGGAAATGTATTTAAAATGAAGAGTCATGAATTAAATATGAGCATGAACAGAAATTAGAAGTTCGTGATTGAATTCATTAATTTATGTTTTTATTCAATATTTAATTAATATTTTTTTTCTCATTCTCTCGGATTGTTGTGCCGTCGATTGTGATATCTTGAGTTCAATTTTCATGCTCTCTCTCTCTCGCTCTCTCTCTCTCTCTCTCTCGCTCTCTCTCTCTCTCTCTCTCTCTCTCTCTCTC
>JAQGCS010000189.1:0-30905 GCA_034702105.1 Fuscozetes fuscipes
GGGAAGAGCTGTAAATCCTTTACCAATATTTGTCTAACAGATTCTTTACAGATGCCGACCATTTGTGCGGTTTTACGCAGGGACTTTTGAGGGCTCTTTTCATAAATTGCACGAACTTTTTCAATATTTTCTTCAGTTCGTAAAGTCTAAAGCTGGACACCCTGTATCTATTAAATATGATTTCAAATTTCAGAGTATTAGGATTAATATTCTTATTGGTAATGAAGCTTCACAACGATGAGACGTTTTTCACACAAGACTTAATTGCTAGTTGATATTGGCAGATTGTAATAAACATTTTAAAGCTATGAACTTGTAATTTTCCAAAATCAATGCATCGCTCAAATTGAGGAATCTTCAAGATTTACCCCTATATTCTATTTGAAGATAAAGCACAGGTCATTTTACTTTTGAATAAAATATTTGTCCAGTTCAATATCTTTTTAGAAAAGAGTTAAAATTTTTATTTTTACTTAAATGAATGAAAGAAATATTTGGTTGTCTTCACGTCTTTTACGAGTCGTTACCTTATTGTCAGTCAATATCGGAACCGATGATAGCATTTATGTATAAATACAAAAATATTTGAAATGAATTCAATTAATTGAGAAATAATAAGTTTTATTGAATATAAACGACAAGATATGAACAAATATATAATATTTAGTATTTATATGAAGAAAATATTACTTAAATCGTTGGATCCGTTTTTGTTCGGTTCATATAATTGATATCAAATTCAAACTTATTTAGAGTTTAGTTGTAATCGAATAATAAGTACAATAATATCCATAAAACTAAATATATTCGACAAAACCGAAAGTCGAATAAAGAATTCTTCATTTTATCGATGGATTCGATTTTTGTGCCGATTATTGGATGCGAACTATTTTAAGCATATTTTCAGACATCAAAAAAATGAATTATTAAATAAAAACAAATCAATAGAAGTGATCACAGATTAGTTCAGTTTTGCAGTTATTAAAAGCATTTCTCGATTCGATTATTGCAATCATTAGTTATTATTAAAACATTTGATTGAAACAAATCAGAGATCATTTTTTATAGTGGGTTTGACTCAACGCTGGTACCGATCAGAAGGCGTTCACTTCCTAAGAGAGATGGAACGACAGTTGGCCGTCATTTATGGCGATTCGCAGCTTTTCACGCATTATATCAATTGTGAGATAATCGGGAAGTTTCAGGTAATTAACACAAGTCATGACACTCGGCAAACAGTCCGGACTCTCAACGCCTTCAATCGTTTTCCGAACAATAGTCAGGGGAGGGCTAAGACTGCGGAACCCGCCCACAGGCAATCGTGGAGAACCGCTAATAAATTGCAAAAACTTTCTCTGGTCTTCCACATCGTATTCATTGAGGATTTCGAAGAGGAAGTGAATGGCGCGGCTATCATGAGTGTAGCCATGGTCCGTTTTGCAGCACTCCATCAACATCTTGACGTCCCATTTCTTCTGATTGCTTCCACAAAACAGTTGTTCCATTTCTTCGGGAAAGAACACTTGAAGATGAGATGACGGGAAAACAGAGTCAAAGCCCTCTTTAAACGCATCCATCTGTCGATTGACGCCTTCGACTAAAGTCCAGTGACATAATAGACGGACGTATTGCTCGATATTATCGTTTGAAACGCATAAATCCCGTCCGCCTTTTCTCAGCTCAATATTTGGATATCCCGGAAGAGTATAGTCTAGGTTTAGATCTTCAATGGAACAGCCGTGAAGTTTAAGGCAATCCAGACTTTGGTCTTTATTAGGATCACTAGTACTCAACTGTTGGGTTAAAACATAAATAATTGTTAAAAAATCGAAAAAATTAATTAAAAGGATTGAAAAGAATAATACAATTTTGAGCTTTTGTTGCGCTATTTTCTCCATTTCAATGACAGATCGGGAAAACGTTGAGTCGATTTGTTGCATATCAGCGGTAGTTAGGGTCGACTCCTGACTTAACAGCCATTTGTAAAAAATAGGACTCAAAGGAATATCGATCTGTGGGTTAAATTCATTATCTCTGATCAATAAAAGCTAAAGACATACCATTCGAGAGTCCATAAGGGCTTTGGCGACAAACTTTCCAAGAAGTTTGAAACGTTGACGAGATTTGGAGACCTGACCCGCTTTGGTATTGCGACCGATCGGTGCCGGAAACAGACCGGTCGGCGAATAAATATATTGGACTGACTGTTGATTCGGATTGTTTTGCAATTGATTTGTTAGATTTTCATTAGCACTGGTCGAAGAGGTGGCCGTAATCTTGTGATTAGGCTGTGGCACAATTACTTTGGGGGCGGACACAGCTTCTCCCCTCCACATTTCGAGATCTGCACGCTGTAACTCTTTGGAAACGAGAGCATAAAACTCGAGGGTTGGACCCAAACCAGTTCCCACTTCATTTTCGTACTGTATTTCAAGCAAAGCCTTAGAGGCGCCCAAATCATGTAAAACAGTTTCCGCTTGTTTTAAGATATCTTCGCGCGAAACCGTCCGCTTCCTTCTGTCCAGTCTTGGAGTCACTCTTTCACTGGAATCACTGCCCGTCAATTCGGGCGAACTGTCTAATAGTCTTTGTAGAGCTCTGTCTCTGTCAAAACAGGTCACATAAAATAATAGATATCGGGTCTCAAATGGAAACAAAAAAGGGCAGGCATATGCAATTTGGGACAACCAATTCGGGATATTTCCCGTCATTATGACTAACGGATCCTGCAATTGACGATTGGCCTTTGCAGTTAGCTTGACATTAATAAACTCTTGAGCGGGCAAAGCACTGTTGTAGGGTTCAGACAGATTGTAGAGCCAACCCCAGTGACGACTCAAACCATAAATGACTCGCAATAGTGAAAGCACTTCTAATGACAAATCCTGTACTGTTATAGTCGATGGCAGATGAGGTTTAAGATATGCATCTAATGGTGATGTGATCGATGGTGCTTTGCCTTCGACCCATAGCTCATCTTTCTTCTTGTTGGCACCCTTTCCACCAGCAGTGCCTTTGTTACCTCTGCGTCCACTTTGATTACCATTATTTTGATTATTATTGTTATTCGAATTACGATTTGTTAGGCATTGACTCGAATTAAAAGTTGAGATCGAGTTTGAACCGGAAGAAGGACTGCCACCAGTCTCTATATAGGCCTTATAGTGAATCGTATGAGTGGCGACCCATATGTTGGCGTGACCTACAGGTGTTTCCGTCTCATTGTCAGTTTCGTGGCCATCAGTGTGACTGTTATGTCCGTAAGCGTATTGTTTGATTGCCTGATAAACAGTCATATTGTAAGGCAAAGCCTGTTCTCCTATATAGAACTGAAGTCTGTGTCTGCCCTGATTCTGACTAATCATCATGGCCGCCATATTATCATCAAACTCTTCATCAGAGATGTCATCATCTGAGGCGTCGTCGTCTTCATCTCTGATCTTTCCGTAACCTCTTATAACGAGATATCGTTCGATGGCCTGAACTAAAGCTAAGGGATCTATTTTAACGGGTCCGCCCCTCCATTGACGCAAATTAGTGCATCCTGGATGTCTTTGTAAATTGCATTTCAATTGATGGGTGTTGAAGAATTTGAGAGCACTGGCGCCTCGAATACTACCAGTTCCAGACCCCACCAGATCGTGGACTCTGACAGGAAACTGTTCCAATTGAGATACACAAGCATTTAATTTGATGACCAGAGCCGAAAGTGATGTGCTGTCGATTTTGGCGCTCGCTATTGAGTTCAAATGGAAAGTATCTTCGAGTGGAGTCCCGAAAAACACGTGAAGAAAACTGCGAAGTCTTTGGTCACGACTATCATTAGAATCAGTATTCGATACAAGAAATTGTAGGAATTTTGTGACCAGACCACTGTGGTTGAGCTCAAATGAAGAGATATCGCCCTCCATCACAACCGATCGAATCTCTTCCAAAGCTTTGATGTGGTTTTCGTTCAACAATTGGATGGCTTTTGTCAGTCGATTCAGAATATTGAGAGAGGGATGAGGTTTGGTATCAGTGGTTTCATTGGTGTTGAGCTCATCTTTAAAGTACTTTTCTTCGAAGGATTTTGCCTGTTCTCTAATCCATTGCCTTATCTTTTCTCTGTTACCACTATTATTAGGAGAACGCGGAGAAGAAGTTCTTGAAATTGAGGTATGATCTGACGAATGTGAGGCCATTTGAGAGCGTCCCGACGAAAGAGCGCTGTTGGAAGAGACCAGAGCAGGTGAGCTACTGTTCCAACGGGCCCAACGCGCCGGGTGCAGACTCTGAAAGAACGCACTGGTCTTAGCAGCGGCAGAACTAAATCTGAAGGCCGGTCGCGCCCGACTACTATGGGATGCGGTATGGGTTGGCACTGAAGAGTTGGAACTCAACAAATTTGTTACATTATTATTATTGGCAGACGTGTTGTCCCCAATGAATATCGGAAGAGATATATAGGGAGAGGTCAGAGTTGTTGTCGCCATATCTGATTCGGTCGAATAATTGCGATTAACATTAGAGGCGGAGCTATGAGTGCTATAACTGCGGAGATTGAGGGACGAGCTGTTGTCACTTTCGCTTCTAGTTTTACGGGTAGCGCCAGAACTGCTTGTGCTGAGTGTCTTTCGAGTTCTCTTACGCTTCAATGATTCATCGGCTCTACTGATAATTATTTCAAATAAATCATTAAATTCCAGAACTATGCCTTTAATGCAATCATTATATAAGTATTTAAATCAGAATCCGGTAAAGCGATAGATATGTTCAGCACTTTATATCAGATTAGGTAAGGGTTTACTCATCATTTTATTTATTAAAATAAATCAATCGGATTAATGACAGCACTTACCCGCTGATCACCAGTTGATCGGTAACAGCAATTGTGTCCTCAGCACTTCGGGCAGACATCATATCTGGTGATGATGTGGTTGGGGTAACGGGAACGGAAGTGCTCAAAGATGTCAAAGAATGAGTCGTTACACAGTTGGCTACGGTATTACTGAAGCCATTTGTGAGCGCACTTTCAACGGTAGTGGTGAACAACTCTGTGGTTACATCACAGGGTGGCGATGCCTCCAAAGGAGAAGAACTGTTGGGTGGGCTTATATTCATTGTGCTTTCGAAAAATACATTGGGTTGTGACGGATAAACCGGCGCTGAACTGGAACCGGCTATCGGTTCAATTTTGGTCAATGGGACTGAGGTAAGAGCTGAGGGCGAGATGGAGACTGAAGTGGGGTCTAAATTGTCTTCTCCTTTCGCCAATTTCTGGATTTGGTGGATAACCCCTTCGCGCCTGAAATAAATGGCAAAAACTTCGGGCAGTTTCTCCATAAGAATGTTAGCCATTTGAGTGGCGCCGACAACTATTCTCAGGTCTGGAGAGGCCAACATAGTGGCGATATGACTGGAGACCGCCTGATTCTTAAGCACAGACTGGAGTAAGTCATTCGATGCATAGTATATGATTCGCAACAGAGCTTTGAGGCACTTATGACGCACTGCAGGACCGGCACTACTACTATACACTTCATATAACACATTGAAAAGTGATTTAATGAAAGCACTGGCCATCTCTGGCTCTTTCTCTAGGTTATCGGCGCGGGGATCAGTCACACGACTACTGTTCAGTGAAAGATTAGAGGCGTCATTAGTGGCGCAGTTGACTCTACGCTGAACCGCACGTGAGGTTCCCGTTTCTTCGTTGATCTGTTGCATAGCATTAAAGTCTATGACATAAGTGCGACCCATTGTTGACAGACTGATCTCGTCTTCGCCCGACTGATGCGCTGCTTCGATAATTCTGCTGTCGATTGCACTGTAGGGGTGCCATAAGCCTCTGTCATCTTTCCATTGCCATAAAATGGTGTCCGTTTGAACTCCAGTTTGTTTAGTTAGAAGAATATCGACACTGAATATACCATCGGATGGCAAACGAGGCATCAATTCTCCGATTAAAGACGTTATTTCGAATAATTCTTGCGGACTCCGATTCACTAATTCGATGTCCTCTTTGGTAGTACTCGTTCCCAACAAAAGATAACGAAGGGTTTCGCAAATATCTTAATCGACCAAAAAATAGATTAGAAAAAAAATCATTACTTATTATAAATGATTACTCAGTTTTAAGAGTTGAACAGCGATTTCAGGACATGAGGAACACATGACAGACAGCATACGAATGACACTAACGAAAGTGCCTGTGCTAATAATAGGTGGGATTACGACCAGTAATTGCTGCAAATTTGTGAGAAGAGCTGTTGATGCGATTTCACTGATTATAGCGCACTCCAGTTGAAAACAGTCAACTAATCGGGAAAACGCCAAACAAATACTTTCCACTGATTTCTTGTCGGGATGTGTCAAATGAGAGCTAAGGGTTGCCAACGACTCCTGAACTAACGAAAACTCATCGATAGTTAAATTTTGACAACAGTTGGCCGTAATTGAAAGGGCAGATCGTTGAGCGTTAATCGAAAAGAAGTCCAAATATGTGAGACAAGCAGATACTCCTCTGGCGTGAAGTATCGCTTTGCTGTGACGCCGGGATAACATCTCCAGTGCTGTTAAAGACTGTTCGGCCACATCCATACATTGGATAACTTGTAGTTTCTCAAGGAAAACGGGAACGGCATCAACCACTACAGCCGAAGAACGAGGCAATGACTCCATCATATATGTAAGGGCACGACATGCATGATTCATTATATCGAAGTTGTGCTCCATTGACAACAAGCTGATGAGGGCCGGTACCACCTGCTTAACGGGAAAGCCGGCTAAAGTGTCTTCATTGCCCATAACGAGCAATTGGCACATTTCCATCACTGCCTGTAACTGCTGTCCCTCATCCCCACTGGACTGCAATCCTTGAAGCAATTGATGAGCTTTAGAGCTGGAACTGGTGCCGATCGAACGATTCAGTAAATGTTGCATTCGTGGCCCTAAAGCACCGAATAAATGTGGGGGGAGCCCTCGCGCCTCAAGTAATGCCTGTAAGCGACCCATTTCGCTGTCGTCGGATTCGCTATCGGCAGAGGCGGCTGCAGCCAACACATTGGCGACAGAAGCGGCCACAGACGCCTGAGCGCCACTTGAAAGGCTGGCCGAAGCGCTGTTTAGCGAAGAAGCGTCCCCTCGAGCACTGTCTGCATTGGCGACATCTTCGTCCATAACACCACTCCTTGGGTTAGTTCTAAGCAGTCCAAGTCGACCAGTAGTTCCTCCTCCAGAACTGGTGTTCGACGCAGAGGTAGTGATCGCCCCAACAGATGAAGTTCCGACACCAGAACTAGAAGTCGATTGATTTGTTGGCGCTTTAGTGTTGAGGCGGGAGGAACGCCGGCGCGAACTGGCACACGACCCCGTTGTAGATGTCCGGTCCGGACCTGACTCTTGTCCTCCCGACAGTTCTCGTGAACTACTCGTCCCAATCCTGGTGTTGGCCAATGGTTTCGAAAGACTGGAACCGCTTTTAATACGCTTCGCGCGAACGGTCTCTTCGATCGTAGACAATGAGTTCGATTCACTTCTTTGTGATTGACTTGAATATGACGTTCCAGAAGATGACTGGAGTAGTGATGAGTCACAAGTCGAGTACTTTTTTCGTGGTCTTCCCTTTCGTTTTAAAGAATCGATAGAAAGGGACGAAACAGAAGTACTCCTTTCTTTATCTACAGTCAGATTAATGGCCGTCGAATCTGTAAATATGTTTAATATAGAAAATGACAGAAGAAAATAATGAGGTCTGACCTGGCGTATTGGTGTCCCTCTTTTGTTTCTTTCCGGGAGAGGAGTCTTCGTCTGAAAGACGTTTATTATTATTAGGTTTGCTTTTAATGGATAGATCGCTGACGCTATAGAAACCACTCTCTAATGAAGTCGAAGGTTCAGAAGTATTGGAACTTCGATTAAGTATTTCTCTTTTAGAGGCCAACGATTTTGATCTGTAATTCAATTGGTGTTAAACTCAAATAAGGCAAATGAAGGCAAACCACTGCAAACCTGGTTCTGACGGGCGATCTCGACCCGAGCCAACGTTGAGCAGACCGTTTCAAAGAAGACGACGCGTGAGTCCCCTCTTTATGACTCAACTTTCTGTCTGCCATATAAGACGATTCTAAACAATTCTAACATTTGATACTTTCATCCATTCAATTGAAAGACGTTCTGCCATTCAAACCAAAAATACATAATCATTAATAAAATCTAATAAATATTTAATTAAAAATTGTTTGCAAATTGAAAATCGATATCAAAATGCAATGCAATCACTGATAAACATTTGATTTATTAGACTTCATAAAAATAGTCACTCAATAATCGAAAGTAATATTCATTTGTGTGAATATTTTGATGCAAAGAAAAAAGGTTAACAAATAGTTGATTATAATTATGAGAAAAGTCACCGATTGTTAAAATGTATGTACAGCCGAGTGCTTAACACTGAACCCAGACCTCAATTCGAGTTAAAGCACAGCATATAAAATACAAAACTTCTTGACCTATATATCTCTCATCTAATTCTCGACTGAGTTTAAAAAAGTCGACTTAAATAACAATTGATATAACACTCACTGCGATATCACTCATCCATCCGATGCTTAAAGTGATTAATAAATAGAAACACAACCAAAACATATGAAACACAACTGCTTTTTGATGACAAAAAAGATTACATATAAATGCATATAAATTAATGTCTATTATCATTATTTATCATTTCATTCAGAAATTATTCCTAATATCTATTTAATAAAATTCAATTCAAATATTTCTTAAAACAATAGATCCAAACAAATATATAAAAAGCGTTTTAATTGAAATCTTAAGGAAATAATTGGTTTGCGAATAAAATACCAGTTATTGTGTGGACTAAGAAGTGATGAAATCTCAAGATTTTAACTCAAAAAACTTGTCACACAATAAATGCCTCGTTTAATATGAAAATCATGTGATTATCAAAACTGATTAAATATTTGATCGCAAATCTCTATCACAAATCAAAATCAAAGCTTACAAAGAGTTTAAACAAAAAATACTAAAAATAGTAACACTTTTGGTGTAATCATTGAGTCGTCAAAAAAGGAGAAAATATTTGACTCAATCATTAATTTGTAATAAATGCTAATTTTAGAGGAAACCATCGGAAGATCACAATTCGCAACCTTTCAAATAATTGAGACATTTATAACAAAGAGTGAGACAAATGAACAACTTTTGTGTCACCCTTTGATTCAATGTTTTATTCGAATCATCGGAAGTGTAATTATAAGTAATAAACTCATTAATTAAGTTTCAGTCCATTAATTAAATTATAAATAATGAAAACAAAGCATTAAATAGAAAGCAATAGTCGAGTGTTTGTGAGAACGCAATTCATACCACACTCACAGCTATTGTCTATAAATCTGATCCAAATTATTAACACTTTAGATATAAATATGAAATTCTTTTTCAAAATAATTAAAATAATCATTAGTTTTAAGGACTAAATAAGAGACAAATTTAAGAGAAAAATGAGCAAAAAAGTGATCAAAACCTTGAAAGAGAGTGAATGTCGACAAAATGGTAGCGAAATGTATACGAAATTATCGATAGTTTGTGAGCTTTTTTTGGGCCAACTCTACAACTAATCCATTATTGATCGACAAATCTAAGAGTTATTCCTATTATTGAGTCAATCATTTGATGCAAATAAGTGACTGATAAGCAGACAATTAATGGTTTAAATGCTTTCACATTAAGAGTAAAATCAATGAATAAATGGTTTGTATTTAAAGTTCAGACAATTGAGTGAAGGCTAGCATTGAGTCGAATGACGCAAAACGCATATAAGATGTACACAAATGGCATTCAATTAAGACATTCGTCACTTACTTCCGATTGTTTGCTGTCTTATATACGAGTGATAGACACGAATCTTAACAATTAATTATCTTAAGATTTGATTGAATCAAAGGCCAGATCGCTATTGAAATGGCGTTCACTTTGAGTCCGACTCACAGTTGGTATCAATTGAATGAATCGAATGTGAAAGCGATTGAAGAATAAGTGTTTGGGAATAACACAGCACTCAATACACCACTCATTACACTCAACGCCAATAGTTTTCTCTCATTTCACTCCACAACAGTTGTTGTTATGGCCCACCATATGAACACAACTCCACCCCAACAGCACAGTCACTGCCATCTCACGTTTGATACCACTCCTCTCCTTTCCTTTCTATTGCTTTGTTGTGTTTCGGCAGAAGATGTCAGTAATCGACAGACATATGACTCAAACAAAAAGCCACACATTTGTGGACTTTTAATTTCAAACACAAACTACGACTCATATCATGTGATGATTGACTCAAATGTAAACAACACATCATTTGTTATGCCATTGTTTTCTGGGAATGAGATTATCAAGTTTATAATGCATGTGACAACTTTATCGCTCATAAATTGCTAGTTATTTACTTATCAGAGATCACTTTCATTTTGATTATTATTATAAATGACCTAATTTTAATAAATTTGAATTCTTTGCTTAATTTTCTTTTGAATAGTTGTAAAAAGCAAGGTTCAAATCAAAGGTGAATAGCAGAGTTCAGTAAACTTAAGCAATTAAGAAATTAGCAAGTTACCCTTTGTTTAGTTTACTCGAGCCCTACAAAACTTTAACCCTTCGTCGAGATTAGAGTTGAATCACTTGATTTGTCATTTGAACAAATATTTGAATAAACCAGAGTTCGGTATGTATTACCAAAGTAACTCCGACCTGGAACATTATTTCATGCCTAGATAATATGGCTAGTGGCCTGCTACTATAGTATACCTAAACCTTCGCATATAATGAATAGAATGACAAATCAAAGCTATGTTAACAAGTAACACTCAAATTTATTTATGAACTTTATTGAGTTAACTTGCAATCAACAATGAACTGCACTCTAGTAACTAGCCCACTTTTGGATTCTTTACTCAACTCTGGGATAAACTATTAGCCCTCCAATGAATCGGTACTACATTTGAAGTCAATGCTATTGAATACTGTTTTACACTTTTCTCCATTAAATCAAAAAATTTTATTTAAATATCAATGAATATAAACAAATGAAATTCAATTTTAAACAAAAGCAAAACAAATAATTTATAAGTGAAAATAAACATCATTTGAAACAAATGTTCAGTTAATTGATAGTAAATCTCATAATTGATGAGTAATTAGTAGTAAAAAGAAATGTATTTAAGCGCTGCTGTAATTAAAAATAAATGTCTTCCCATAATATAAGTTAAATACAAAAGTGAAGTAAATGATTATAATTGCAAATCAATTAAGTCTTTAGCAGTCGGATGATTAGTGAGAGTTCTGTACGCAATGATCACCGCTTCCGTGCAGACAATGCGAGCACTGATCTTATGGTTGATCATAAAGTCGTGAAGATTCGACAGAAATGAATCGATTTCCTATCAGAACAAACATTTAAATAATGAGAAAACAAAGTAAATGACTTACGTGATTGTTCTTGGATTCGCACTTCTTTTTGTCCACCGAATAAATTATTTGATCCCAGAAGTCGTCGTCAATGTATTCAAGGCTTTTGATTTTATCAATCAATTGATTAAATTTGGAGACATTTGCTAAGAAATCCTTATTTGCGACCATATATTTGGCCACTGATATTAACAGTTCCCTTACGTCTTCTCTACGCCATTGATCTTCAGTTAAATGTCTGACCAAATAGTTGTAAGCATCGACTGGTCTTATGTTACTGCGAGCCATACCTTCGGCGTGACTTATAATTGTTTCGATGCTCTGCCAACTCTTTTTGGGTATTTTGAAATTCGTGGTCTGATTATTGAAAAGTGGGACACCATTCAAATCTGATAGCATTCCATTTTTGTCTGAGATGTTAGCGCTTCCATTAGTGTTTCTATAATCACTTTTGGGAACAAATCCATTCAATTTATTCAAATGATTGGCATTCGTTGTCTTTGGTTCCGAATTAGCCTTTGAGTGGTTTTCGCCGTTATTGCTGTTCTCCTCTTCGAAATCCAAATCTTCATTTTGATCGCTGATGAGATTCAGATGTATGAGTGAGTCGACAACTTTCTTCTTTTTCAGTGGCGGCTCTTCAGTTGTATCACTCGAATCGACTGACTCTTTAGTTTGAGTGAAATACTTTCGACAAATTTTATTGATTTTACGATCAATGGACTCATTGAAGTCTATTTGATTGCATTTCAAATACTGAACATATTTGTTGAGTTTATCACACTTTTGCATTGACACAAATGGAAACCTTTGGTTGCGATTTGTGTTGCTTTTAATCAGTGTTTTGTATGGCTTTAAAGTTTTTTTCAAATCTGTTACTAATTCTTCAGATGTCTCGTAAATAATAATTGGAGCCATAATTCACAACTCAATTAACAAAAGTGTATATTAAATAAAATTCATTACATTTGAAAACAAACAAAATAATTGATTCAAACAATAATCACTTCAAACCTGACATTACTTTCAATTGAAAGTGTGAAACATTAGATCCAATTAGACTTAACTTTTGGATAAAAACAACCCAACTTATGACCTTAAAAAGTTGCACAAAATGTTATCGAGTAAAACAAAAAGTTTTACTAATTGTCAAATATGTTGTGAAAAATTTATTTCAGTGAAAGTTATTTTTTTCAAATTAATCGCCAAATGACTCAAATAAGAAGTGGCGGTCAACTCGACTGTTGCGGACCCGACTTTAGGTAATGTCCACAATAACGTCCACATAATTGGAGTCAATGAGAAGACAAACCAAGAGTTGAAAATTGGTTCAATCGATGACATAATTGTTGGACTGAAAGTGGAGTTTATGTCTCGTGACGTTTGAGTCTATTTTTCGTGTGGTTTGTATGACGTGTAATACAAACGACTATTAAATAAAAATAGGATTTGATTTAATTTAGCTCTCAATAGATCAGTGTTTGCGATACAGACGGCGTTCACCAGTGCTCTACACGTGGCAGTCCTTACACCTGTATTAAGACTGTAGAGTGAGTACAACTAATTGCGTGGAAAAGCAATTCAATTGATAGAAGTTTTATATAAAGACTAAAACCAAAACTAAAGTCCGAAGCAATGGTTAAATCGCAGCGAATGAGAGTCGCCAACGAAAAGGCCTCTAAGAATGTGGCCAACAGAGGGAATGTGCCAAAAACAACGGTATACTCACTCATCATATTTGAAATGACATAAATGACTAATTTTGTTGAATTGTACAGAAAACAGCTGACGAGAAGTATCCGGTTGGTCCCTGGATGTTAGCCCTATTCGTATTCGTTGTTTGCGGTTCAGCTGTCTTTCAAATAATCCAAAGCATAAGATTCGGTTAAATCTGTTTTTTGTGCAAAAAATCAAATTTCAAACTATTTTAAGTCCAAAACTGTTTTATCGTTTAATACTTTTCCCGTTTAATATAAATATTGATTTCTTTGTAATGATTTCTAAAAGTTTACATTCCTTTTAAGTTTGAATTTTTTTTATCCACAAAATTAAATGTAAAATATATTCAAATATTTGTTTGAATTTTTATTAATTTTGACTCAAATTCAATAGTTTTTACAAATGTATGAGTTCTGGACTTTTGGCTCCATTTATACCAAATGTTATTTAACACATAAATGATTACGAATTCATTTTTTACTTATAATATGATAAAAATTAATCCAAAAGAGAGTAAATGTGTAACTGATTTGTGATAAGAAATAAGGTGCGAATTACTCATTCATTTCTGAGCCCTCGTGTTCTGATTCTCCGTCCTGTTGTTCCTCTGCTTCGCCTTCGCCTATGAATTGAACCAAATTGTTATAAATTTAATGCGTTTTCAGGTAAAATAATATTTGAACAGATGTTTGCAATTATTGATTGCAGGGTATGTCAAACAAAACATATGGCATACCTTCATCTTCTCGGCCGCGTTTCTTAGCCCTATATTGTCTTCCGGGCGCTCTATTCACCGGTAGGTCGAACTCATTGTGTTGTATAAGACTTGCCCTATAGCTCATCAGTGGCTGCCATTCGTCGTTATGAATACCGGGTAAAGCGTTCTTCACATACCGGTCCAAATATGCTAGTCTATAACAAATTAAGTGAATTGAGTCAATTGTAATAAAAATCAAATGAAATATAATACACAGTCTTTTTGTCCGGTTTCATTAGCTTGTTCGAAAATTCACTGATGATTTCCAGGAAGGGTAGATTAGGAGGGGGTCCCAATGGGTTTTCGGGATTTTCGATTGTATTGAATGTGAAATGAATGCCTTCTCTATGAATGGCAGCGACGGCGTCTCTGTTCTTCATATTATCCAAACCGAAAGAAAGGGCGAAACGTTTGGCCAATTCTTTGAGTGCCTGGAAGTTCTCGTCCTGTTTGGTGAAGGCGTTCGGATTCATTGGCGCCTCATTTCTCAATTCAGTGAAAACACTGATGAGAGCACTGGCCATAGTCTTGGCGCAGAATACTTTGTTTATTTCTCTGGCTTTGCCTAACGTTGTCTTAATTATGTCGCCGTATTGGCCGTAGAACTGGTGGACAGATATTCATTTAAATTTTTTGATGGTTCAAAAGTCAACTTACTCTAACGTAATGTCTGACCACACAGGCTGCATGCCGCACAGGTATTATGTTATATACAACAAGTTTACAAAAAGCTGATAAAAAGTGTCTCTTTTTATGAAGTGATTCCAAACCGCTGTTGGTTTTAGTCAAGTCTTCGCTGTCCTCTGAAAACAATTAAATCAAATTTAGATACATTTGAATAAATGGATAAAACATACCCTCGTCCTCATCGATGAATACCTTCTGCTGAATGAATGTTTCGAGTTGTCGGATGAGATTGGCGTCAGGTTTGTAGACCAGAGATGAAACGGAAGGCGATTCCTTGGATAAATTATGGCTGAATATAATGAGGAGATCACAAATCGAATTGAAAGCCTTCAACAAAACAGAAATTAGTTTTTTGTCATTTCATTGAATAATAAAATAAGATTTAGGAACAAAAGTAAATACCTCTTCTTCGAGTTCATCACTTTGATGGTTGAGTAGAGAACGCATTTCTATCATAAAGTCAAACCCTTTGTTCTTAACTGTCAATGAGTTGTCCGCCTGTTCACCGGATTGTGAGAGTAAATGCAAATCCCAGACGAGACCCATATGACAGGCCATAATCGCATATTTGACTGCATTAAAAGGAATCTCTTCAGGATCTGAGTTCGCTGTTTTGATCCAACGTTCAAACATATCGTCCCAAAGACCCCAAGAGGTCAAATCGTGACACGAATAGAAAACAGCAATTTTCTTGAGCTGCATAATAACCATTAACTTCTCTTCATCTCCACTGGGATTGAGTGCAAAGTTGTCCACCGATTCTTTATATTTATTGCAAAGGGTGTCGATTAATGTGCTTTTGGAGAGCCATACGTTACGGGCGTACGAAAAGTTCTCGTCATTCAAATACTCGTATGTTTTGGCCGCAGAATCCAATACTTCTTTGTCGGAATGTATTTCCACGATTTGAGAGATGAGTCTCAAAAGAGTATCTAATTGTTCCGTTTGGTTTGTAAAGTAACTCAACTCAAAAAATTGTGGAATCAGAAGAAGGTTTGCCATCTTTTCAGGATCTGTCTTATATTTATCCAAAAGCGCGGGTAATGTGAGAATGAAGTGCTCTGATATGCGATTGCGGTCGTCCTGAACCTGTTTGGCTTCTTTAGTGGATAATTGTCTTCGTTGCGGACCTCTTCCAATAGGAGTCTCGGCAGTGGCCGCCTGTCTCACACAACAGACCATTATTTCAATCAGTGATGTCTCCTGTCTATCGTCGAGTGCTTCTTCTTCAGGTCCAGGCTCTTCGAGAAGAAGATCAGACATACACTCCCAATCTTTCATCATTGGATGTGAGTCGATAAGAGAGTCGCACAGGTAGGCACCGTGTTCGTGCAGTTCGCTCTCAATGTAGAATTGGATCAAATCTCTGATGAGGGGGGTGTGAACCGAACGTTTTTTACCTCTTCTGCTGCGAAGATTAGCGGTGGCCTCCTCATCCACTTGAAAGAGACGTTCATTGAGGAATTCTCCGGCTGCCTGTGCCACAGAACGATGCGTTGCATACACCAACTCATAGACGTGTTCACAATCTTTGTCGGTTAGGATATCTCTGTGGTGTTTATGTATATTAATGATAAGTCTGACCGCCTGTACGGCCACTTCGAACTCTTTGTCTAAAGTCATGGTAACAATTCTGTCCTTAAATTTATTGGTAAATAATTCCATTTTTCTGGTAATCTCTTCGCTCTCATAAAGAGGAAGAAGAGAGTGAAGACATTTGAGTCGAACGTCTCCTACTTTGTCGTGAAGAGTCCACCCGACATATTTGAGATAAGAGTCATCTAAGAATATTCCGGGCAAACGCTTCATCCAAATTCCGATTTCAGTCATACAAATGGCTCTGATTTCTGGTAAAGTGTCTCTATATCTGTGCACAAAAATCGATTTAAACAGATATCCTAACATTGTTTTGATGTCGTCATTGTTTTCTTCCAATTCTTGTCTCTTACTCATCAACATATCCAACCTCTCAGATGGCCTTTTGGCTGAGGAGGGGGTCTTCTGGCGCTCGGCCTCATACTGGCGCTGAGTGTTATCCAGATTAATGCTCAGAGTGAGCGCCACATCTACTAAAGCTGTCATTAATTTCATTGCCGCCAAAGTTGCCGTATGTCTGAACGCTCGGACCTGAGAGTCGGACAGTCCGATCAGTAATGAAATTATACTTTCCATCAAAAACTGATCATAAATTATGGAGTACTGGCACTGACGGACCAGAGTGTGAATGAATTCACAGAAATTACTGCGAAATTTCTTCCATTGCGGTCCAGTCATAATAAGGGGATAGTCAGCGCCCTCCTCGTCAAATTCTTCGACGAGAGCGCGAATAATCTGGCCGTTGTCCAGAGTTTCCCTCATCTGTGGCGTTATTTTTCCCTTACAACCGGACGATCTGATGAAAAACTGCATTAACTCTAAAATGGCGGCCTCCCTGTCCTGACGATACGATTCGATCCACTCATCGACAACAGATTGAAGAGCGGATCGGCCGCCTCTCACGCTTTCAAACAGACTGTTGCCCTCTTCTGTGAGGGTGGCGTCACATATTGATGTTCTATTAAGTGAAGGTCTGCCCACCCGTCCTCTTCCACGTCCACCTCTTCCGCGACCGCGTCCTCTGCGCTTACCATTGATATCTTCCTCTGTGGCCACAGACATATCGTTTGAGTCTTCTGTGGCCTGACTCGTATCCATCGATGGCATGTAGTTATCATCACTTCCAACAAATGTTTGGTCCGCATAACCGGATGAGTCTTCTGCCGGCGCATACATTTGGTTGTTCTCGAAGTGATCACCGCTTTGGTCAATGGCTTCTTGTGGTTCGAGAATCGTCTGATTGAGTTTACGTCTTCCGCGCGGCATATCTTTCGACAAAATATTTTTATTGCATTCAAATGAGATTTGGTTCACAAATAGGACTCACTTCAGATGAATTGTGAGACAAACCGATGAATATTTGGATGAAATGTAATTAAAATTAATTCAAAACAAAACACATTCAAAATGACAGATAAGGAGAGTATGCGCTCAGCCACTGATCGACTGCTCCTTTGCCTCATTTGCCGCCAATTCCTCGCAAACAATGTTTTTGCGCTAATTTTAAATCTTTTCTTTATATGAATAATGATGTGGACCCAAATTATTTAATATTCTAGCAAATATAAGAAATTCTTGAGAGCTTAGTAAGAATATATTTGATAATTTTAATCAGAAACACATTTATTTCTCCAATAATTTTAAATCACAAGAAATTCTTGGGATTGAAATATAAAGTTTGAAAATTACTATTTGTTGTCATTTAATATACATTCAAATAATTAAAGTTTTGGTAGATTTGGATACAATTTATTGGTTTTCGAAGTTATACTTTCATCAAAATGTGACCATTTATTAGAATTTTTAGATGTCTTTGATCTGAGATCTTCTTTAAATTGTTGCGAAAACCTTTTTGAGTAGAAATTCTTCAAATAATTCCTTGAATTCTCTGCAAATTCTTCGAAATTAAGATGAGAAAGGGCATTTTGAGTATCTAAAACAATTTCAGTTTAATAGTCAAATATAATTAGAATTTTGGTCAATACTTACGAATGAGATAGTTGATAATTCTCTCCATCAGATTACAGATCAAAAGTTTTATAAAATCCAAAGAATCACAAAATTGTTTCAAAATATTTACAAATAAAGAAACTATTTGTGAAAATATCGCCAAAAATTGAATTTCGATTTTAGAAGACATTTGTGAAACTCAATAATTGATCCAAACTTTAGAAGAGTAGTGAGAAGTTTGTGAGCCTTAACTCAATGAAAGCCGGTTTCCATCTGTGACTGACTTTTATTTGAGTAAAGCTGACGTCTACTTCACATAACCCTTTCATCTTTTTGAAGGCATAAACTCATAGAATAATTGTTTGCTTCCAAACAATATCTTATAAAGAGATGCAAGATGCAAGTGCAATTTGCATTGAAAATATTTTTAATTAAATAAAGTTTTGGTAATAAAAATTAAATGAATGTTTGAATAGTTGAAAGGGCAAAATACGACCCTTTTATTTAAATAGGTTGTGCTGTAATCAGCTGTGAGTCAGTGTTTAAAGCGTTGCGTAAACACTGAATAAACAACTTATGAAATGCTTTGCAATGTTTTCATACATCGACACTTTAAAAACTGAAACCAAAAAAGAAATTTTGTTATTATTATTAAAATAGCCTTTGATTTGATTTCTTATCAAATCATTTATTCATAAACTTTAACCTCAAATAAAGTATTGATTCCTTGATTTTGTTAACTAAAATCATATGAAATGCAAAGAAACAGAGGCCAGTCTCGGGTCCCCTCTTTTGCTATGATATTATTACTGAACGAACTGTTCCGAACGGCCACTGACCATGGTATTCCCACAGTAACTTTGGTGACAATCGTGTCTCAAATACTCATATTTTTACGAATAATTCCGGTATTAAAGAAGTTCTTAATTGAGTTAAAATCTAACTGAAGTGTAGTTCCCATTAGGAGTGCGCGACGTTTGTCTCAGTTTCGATGCAATCGTCTCTCGGAAGCAGTACTTACGAATCATTTTAAGCCAATTAAGTCATGGCGACGATTGGCACCTATACTACAATATGGCCTCATTCTTATGGAAAGGTCGGACACTGGAGACCCGACTCGGATCCCTTCGGTTCGCCATTACTTTGATTGTATTCACAATTGCGACGGCCTTTACATATCTTTTCGTTAATAAATGTGTCGCAGAAGTCACAGAAGATTATGATTATCTGTACCACTGTTCGGTCGGATTCTCAGGTATTTCGCATTCATTGCACTCAAATACAAGTCTTAAGAATAATTGATACAAATCTAATCGAAAACAGGAGTTATATTTGCACTGAAAGTATTGACCACTCATTACGATCGAAGCGATGTCTCCTATTTTATAGGATTTCCAATCGGTTCCAAATATGCCGTTTGGGCCGAACTCGTCTTAATTCAAATGATTTCACCGAACGCTTCGTTTGTGGGCCATTTGGCCGGTATTTTAGTCGGTTTGGCGTATATTTATGGACCGATTCATTATTTCATTGAAATACTAATCAGTTCTGTTTTTAATTTAATGTTTTCCAATAATTTTGATCCAATTTTTTATTGAATAGATTTCATAAATCCTATGGTCGACACAAATTCAAGTGATAATCGTCACAATAATTACCGCAATAATAGAGGCCATCCATATTCAAGCACTTCCTCTCAATCAACTAATCGTTCGAATTATAGAAGTTATGTTCCGAATGATATGTCAGAAGAGGAACAACTCAGAAGAGCTTACGAGCAAAGCCTCAGAGATTCCCAAACTTTTACTCAGCCAACAGCTCCTCCTTATCCGACTGATGATAACTTTGGATACCCTTCCGACGCAGAAACTCTTCGGCGAATCCGATTAAGACGTTATCAAAATTATTGATTTTCATTCAATTTATTTATAAATTTCATCAGATTTTAATAATATACTAATTTTAGTTTTAACGCCTTTTTAAATAAAATTACCAAAAAATGTGTATAACTTTTGACAATACATGTAATTTGTTTTGTTATTGATTTGAGTCGACCTCACAGTTGGTTTTATTGCGAATTCTCTTAACCCCCAAATGAACGCTCTGTTTATGAGACTTCATATTTGACTTTTTGGTGAAACATTGCTGACAGACATCGCATTTAAAGGGTTTCTCTTTCCTGTGCGACATTTGATGATCTCTTAAATGAGTGACTGTGGAACAGGTGACCGAACACTGCGACCAATCACATGCAAATGGCTTTACTCCGATGTGAGTTTTTCGATGGGCAGGAAGTGAACAGCGATTGTTAGTCCGATAGTGACAGCCAACGAAATCGCACGCAAATGGTTTGAGCCCTAAATGTATCCTCTTGTGAGTGACCAAAGCATTTGACTGTTTGTATTGTTTGTGACAATTAGGCCAATCGCATACATATCGCCTTCGGTTGGAATGTTTGCACAAATGCTTATCAATATTAGCGGTAAATTTGGTCTTGTAATCACAACCGGGCCATTGGCACCGATACTTCTTTGTCGAGTTATCACTTTCCTCGCTTTCATGCGAGGAATCATTAGTTGTGGTAATGTTCTGACAAATAATTGTTTGTGTCTGGTCAGTCTGTTCACATTCGTCTGAATGGTTGATATGGGGTTCTTCTCTCAAATTATTTGTGTTGATCCGGAAGTGGTGGCGACAGGTGTTTGTTAACTCATTGATAACCCTTTCGTTGTCGACAAGAATTAACTCAAATTGTTTTCTAATGTTTTGTTCATTCAATTGATTTATAATTTCTCGAAATAATCTCTGATTTATTTGCAGAGAAATCATTAAATTTTTGATTTTCTCCATTTAGATATTTGTGGCAAAAATTAAAATGGATATAATTAGCTTTTAAGCTTACTTATAATAAACCTTTATGACTTTTGTAAATCAAAACACTCAAATTCAAACAAAAAAAAGGAAAAATATTTGAGCATGCGCTTTGAAATGCAATGAAATTAAGATACGAACTTTTGTTGAAACCACTCCTGGTTATTTTTTCACTTGCTTGAGTGCAGGGTTTCTGAGACCATGAAATTTGAATTTATTTGGAGATAAACGACATCAACATTAATATATCTATTCAATAAGTTTACTAGGTCACTTTATTTTAAATCCTGTCAAAACTTTAGAGTTTTATTTTAGCAAAGATTGGAATTTGAGTTCCAAATGATTTGATTATAAAATTAAACATTTATTCAAAGAATGAAATGACAAACATTTGAATTTTGTTCACAAATAGAGAGAATAGGAAATAATTTAATCATAAATAGAAATTTTCGATTTGATATCAATGAGGAAACATTGCGGACAAACACAATCCCAGACCTCTTTATTCGAATCTCTATACATATCTAAAACTGTTTGAATTTCTTTGGTTTCAATTGTTTTCAATTGTTTTAAATCGTTTTGGAATTGAGGGACAATTGTTTGCTTCAAATCATTTAATGCAAAAAAATGACTGCAATTGAAAACAACGATCTCTTCTTCTGTGGCTTCGATTTGAAGACTGGTTTGCGAATCAAGTCTTTTATCGCATCGAAAATAAGTTAATATGTTTTGCCATAACTTTTCCGCCGGAAAAGAAACTTCTTCGATGTCTGAAGTGATTCTTTCAATTTCTGTTTGATATGAAAATAGTTTTTGAGGTCTTTTACTGATATTTTTGATCGTGAAGTCAACCATTTCTAACAGAAAACTTGTATTGAATTTATTACAAATATTTTGATTGTTCTTCAAGTAATTGAAGAACGAAATGCCAAACATTGAGTCTTGGAATTCGTTTTTAAAGCAATTTTCCAAAAATGTTTCGAAACAATTGAAATCGAATTCATTTTTGATCCAGAATTTGATGAATATATGCAAAATATCAGCGCTTTTGTCAATATTTTCGAGACATTTGTTCATAAAGTGGTAAAATATTTTAGTGTAAAATTCGTTGAATTGATTACAATCTTTGGGAACCGATAACTGAAGAGCTTCTAATTGAAAGTCAAATGCATTTGAGAAATCGTTTTGTATTTCATACACAAAAGCTGTCATTTGATGGCATTTAAAGCTTTTAAACCGACTTTGAATTGAAAACAAATCCAATTCTTGTCTATAAAAAGCTAACAAAAGCGCCAAAACTTTGCGATCGAATGTAATGGAAGTTTCATTGCTTAAGACATTCATATTGTCATCAATTAATGAAAAACGAGTTGAAGTCTTCATAGCATTGATGTCAAGACTATAGTTAAGACTATCACAATATGTCTCAATGTCTTCAACAAAAGGTATTCTAATCGGAAGACATTCCAAACATTTTGTCATAAATGTAATGAGTCTTCGATTTGTTTTAATTGAGATCTTTTTGTTTTTCTCTTCATTTGGGGACTTATTTTCACTGATAGAGGTTTTCATTGGTCCGATCTGCCCGTCACTGTTGTGACCAAAGCCCCAAATATTGCCACTGATATCGACGGCTAACGAAAAATCACTTCCGGCTGCGATGTCCAACACATTTATGTCATCCAAACTAACAATTTTGGTAGGATATTTTTGTTCTTTGACTTTACCCTGACCCAATTGGCCGTCAATTCCTCTTCCAAAAGAATAAATGCCGCCGTCAGCTGTCAAAAGAAGAGAGTGAAGACTCCCAGTACTTATTTTGGTGATTCGAGAGCTTATTTCAGAGATGTCTAATTTGATTGGTTTTAAGTGTTCCAAATTTGGAACTATCTTTTCTTCTGACTGTTCTTGGTGATTGTGTCGTGATTTGCGCGCATAATTGGCCTGAAGTCGGATTGACTGAGGATTTGTTCCCCACAAATATAGCGTTGAATTTTCTCGACTCAAAGCCAGTGAATGGAAATATTTTGTGGATATTTGACGGATTGGTTCATCTAATAGACTAACTTTCACAGGAATAGTCTGCTTAACAACTGCTCCGACTCCTAACTGCCCGTAACTCCCACTTCCAAACGCATATACGAATCCACTCGAATCCAGAGCTATAAAAGATTTTCTTAATTTACAATTTATTTTACAAAACTAGTCGTTCGGGAAATGAAATAAAAATAATAGAACTGACCGATAGTGTGTCCAAAACCAGCGAATGCTTGAATAATATTCATTTGTATAAAATATTGGACTACTTGAGGGGTGTGCGCGTCATCAATGCTTCCGATTCCGAGCTGTCCGAACAAGTTCCAGCCCCACGTATACAATACACCCGACGATGAAATGGCGAGTGAATGGTATTGTCCGCATTCGATCTTCACTATGTCTTTATTGACTAATTCTGTGATAATCAATGGATTTCGCGATAAAACAATTTCTTTTCCGACACCCAATTGTCCGAAACGGGACGAACCGAAAGCATAGACACCAAAGTCTGTTAAAACAAGTGAGTGATGAGAACCACACGAAACAGATTTCACTGATATTGAGAGAACTTCTTTGAAGAAATCCAAACGCGTCGGGTTTGAGATCTGTTTCGAAATATAGTTTTGATTGTTCTGAAGACCACAGCATCCAAATTGTGATTTACCCCACATATAAAGACAACCGTTCTTTATATAGGCTGAATGGGAGACTCCAGCACTTAATCCAACCGTTTCGATGAGGAGCTGCTTTCTGTTAGTCTTCTCAATGTTTTTGATTAGTGAATCGATTGAAATGAATTTCTGGTCAAAAGCAGTGACTGAACCGTTTTGTCGTAAAATCATTAAAGTTATTAAAATAAAAAGATTTAAAATATCTTTTCTTTGGATTATTTGTTGTTCGATATCTTCTGCGCTTAAATAAGTTTCTTTCAAATGACTAAAAACGCGATTCAGAAGAAGTTGCGTCTCTGGACGTCTTGGATCTAAAATTGTGGCCAATTTCTGCAGATAACAAATATCCAAATTTGGCAAAAGTTTGATAATAAATCGCAAATACTTTGAAATGAGATCTTTGCGCAAAATTAACGAATAAGTGATTTGGTGTGAAGTCAAACAATTCAAATAACTTTCGCTTTCAGTGGTTTTAAGCAATAAGTCTTTATATTCTGTTTCTAAAAGTGTTTCATAAGTAAAGTCTTTCAAAGATTTTGATCGAAAAGATGAATATTCCAACAAATAATGGAGTAATAGACCGAATTGTGCCCTAACTTGTGCGCAATAAAGGGCTAACTCGAAGAGTCCCTGTTCTACAAGAAGTTGTAAAACAAGACTTTCGTTATAATAAAGACAATTCCTGAGAAATGTTTTGAATGCTTTTTCTATGACTTGTTGTTCGTCTATTATTGACTTTTGAAGCAATTGTTGGACAAAACATTTGACACAAATATTCGCGAAATGCATTCGATCTGATTCTTCGATTTCATGACATTTTGTAGAAAATAAGACTTCAATGTAAGCAATAGTTTCATCAAAATAAGCAAAAAACAAGAAATCAGTGATTCTTCTGATTTGAGCCGTTTTTGCCAATTGATAAAAGCGAACGGCAGAAGAAAACTCTTGCTTTTCAAGACAGGAAACGGCACTTCTTTCGAGGAGACTATTAATATTCAGACCGAGCATTGATGTAAAGCGTTGGGCCCTCACTAATAGAGAGCTATCACTCGAATTAGAAGACGGATTTAATGATACCATAGAATGGAACAATTGATGGCAGCTTTCTCTTTGATGACACAGATAGAGACAACGGTCAGTCATCACTAGGAATGAATCCAAATAGTCTTCGTTTGAGACTTGATTTGCAGTTGACCTTGTCAGTATAAAAGTGTTAATCACTTCTTCTGAACCGAAATCAAACTTTTGAATAATAGGATTAAGTTTTGCCAATTTTCTTGAGTCGGAAAACTCTTTCGAAATAAGGGAACAACTGTTTGACATTTGAATAAAAAATAGACGATCCGTAAGAATAACTCCACTGATAGCCGACGAACACTGCTTTGGAAACGAGTACTTTGCGAAAAATGAGGACAACTTGTAATCAAATTCTTTGTTAGAAATGAGTCGAACAATCATTTTAACTGATTCTTTGTTTTCAGACAACACTTCCGATAAGCAAAGATAGAGTGGTTTTTGATAGACGACAGTCATTGCGATTATTTCATCTTTTTCTTGAAAATTGTTATCATTCAACAAATCAATTAAAGTGGGCTTAAAATTCCAGCAGTTGTTTGGACCAATTGGTTCTCGTTCTTCAGTTGGGGTAATAAAACAGTTGAAATAGTAGTGTTCGTGAGTTGGAAGACGAGACTCGGGCCGACTCTTTACCGCACACTTACTTCTCGTTTCCTCTAAAATTAGTCTAAATTGAGAGCCATTTTTGCAGCGAATAAGAAGACTGACAGCACTTTTGTCGTCAATTATCTCCAGTTTAGTGACTGAGTTCTGGACATATGTTCCGCCGATTTCTCGTTTAGTTTTAATATTAATAAAACTAATTTCTCCGAAATCGTTGCCAACGATTGCTATTTGGTTGTAATCGTCTAAAGAGTTCCACCAAACGATTGCCGTTGGATTAGACAGAGAACAGCTGTTGATTAGAAGAGCGTCTTCTTTGAGTAGACAATCATTTTGGCACTCAATAAGTCTTTGGATCGGAATTATGAATATATTAGAATTGGAGTCAATTGTCATCAGTTGGGAACAGTTCCCATTCAAAGTCATCGAACGTAACTCTCCTTTGCTTTTGTCGAAAGGGATTTGTCGTAAAACAACATTTTTCTTCAAAATATTTCCATTTATATCACATTTCAAATGACTTTTGTGGACATAATATACAAGAATGTGATGATTATCACAATCAAAGACTAAAGTCATTCCATTGGGGTCTTCGCCGCAAATACAATATTTAAACTTAACCTTCGATGGCATTCGAAGTATTGGCCGACAATCGTAGAGGTCATACATCTTGGTCTTTAACTATTCAACTATTCATCTCATATTTCAAATTGTAGTAAATGTTATATATTTTCATTCAATTTAATAGAAAATTGATTTCAAACATATTTTCATTGATTTAAAAATAATAAACAAAAAAAACAAAATAATTGATTCATTCATTTGAGTTGATATCAAATTTCGTTTTGTTTACAAATGTTTCTCATATTTTGTTTGGATTAGAGTTCAATATTTGCGAAGGAATGCAATGACTAATCATTGGCTAAAAAGTTCACTCATTTGCTAAACATTTGGCAAAAAGTCACTCAAATGTCAATGAATTGGATGTAAACAAAAGTTTGACGAAAATTATTTTATGAACTTTTGAATCACTATTTCGTACGATTTGTTTACCTTTTGATTAAATGTCATTCATGAGTACATCCTTTATGAACCACGCGTTTGACGTTAGCTTTGTCTCAAACATTACAGTTTACACTCTTTTACTTTTAATTCACTTCTAATCATTTGATTTTCAATAAAATCATGAGGAAAATGCTCTTTTCACAAGTTGACTAGTACCAACTTGATCTGCGCTTAAAATAGTGGCATGGCATTTAATCTTTGAATTTTAATGTAAAGTTGTTTTCAAGTATATTATTGTTTCAATTATTGGCAAAATCCACACAAAAGTCGTTTCAATTGCAAAAAATCGTGAATTGAGTGAAATTTGTTGAGATATTAAAAGAAATAATTTATTTTTAAATTAGAATTACTTTTAATAATAATCAGACAATTTTTATAAACCATTTGCCGGTTATAACAAATCGATATAACTTTGATTCAAATGATGTCTAAAATGAGTGAATTGAATCGCGAACTACTTCTCGACGAGTTGTCGAGTAATTAATTTGTCTTTAATTTGGATTCAATTGAATTTGACTTTACTTTTGATATTAAATTTTATTTATTGACATTTTTCAGACTTCGAGCAGAAGAAAAGTGGAGAAATTCCCGTCATTTTAGAAAAATATTTGGAAAGTATCGCTCAAAACGGGGACACAATGTGAGTGACATTTGGATGATATCCCGAACTCGGCTTTAATTTTGACTATTTTTGAAGGTTTTCGTGGAATAAATTGCAGCCATTATTGCGACGAAAACTTGAAATAGTTATGAATGAATTCAATGATTTGTGTCCAACCGATCATTTGATTCCTCTGCCGAATGTCAGACCCTTTGACTTCGAGGAACTCAAACAACAGATCCTTACAGCGATCGATACGTTCTGTTCGGCGCCATTCACTGTACAGCGAATCTGTGAACTCATAACTAATCCGTCGAAACACTACAAAAGAACCGACAAATTTATGCGCGGAATCGAGAAAAACATTTTAGTCGTAACCACTATTGAGCCGAAATCGGCCGACGGGTCAGTCATGAAAGCCATTCGAAGCACACATTTTACTAATTATATGTTTTTGAACCTCAGATCCAGTACTCAATATTCGACTTCAAGTTTTAAAAACCTCTTTTCAGCCCTTCATTCGACTTCTAATTCACACTCTATGAATAGTCCCTGGATTACAGTCCATAACACTATTGATCAGCACTTATCGAGTCCGGTATCGCCTAATTCATTGCCATTATCGAGCTCTTCAAACTCTCCTCCGAACCCTCATTTGGCACCACTGCAGCAATTGGACAGTTTCACTACAGTCTTTGCATCCACGCCTTCCACTCCTTTATCAGTGGTGTCAGACCTTCATAATGAAGATCATGCCTCGAGTTTGTCTCTTATGACTTCATCCACTTCTGGCGAAAATATAATTATCTCGAGTACCAGTTCTGAGACCAAAATCTCTGAAACGAAAACTTATTTTGAGACAAATGCCAGTCAACACACAGACACTATTAGTTCGAATAATATTGATAACAATAAAGACAATTCTCTTCAAATTAAGTCTTCGGCTGACATCGTTTCTGAAACTAAAGTTGACTCAAATGAAAGCGTCCCAAAAGAGAACCCCGATGAATCCAAACAAACCGATTCCAAGCAAATCACTATTGACTCAGAAGATGATAAACACTTATCACAAAAGACCACAAATGACACGAATAATGAAACTTCAGACAAATCTATTAATAGCGTCGAAGTTGTGACAGAAGAAGATATTGTTGTAAACGACACCAAAACAAATGAAACTTCGAGTGAAAGTTTAGTTATAAATAATGATAATAATACTGAAAGCATGAAAAAAGACAATTCTTCTGTTGAAACACTCGAAAGTGATGTTCTCTTAAGCGCTGTTGAGAGTAAAACTCCAGTGGAAGAGTCAATTGTGTCGCAAAATAATCAAACGATTGAAAATATGGACAATAATAACGAATTGCGAATTACAACCGACGAAGAGATGAGTCAACCGATGGATGACTTCTGTGGAAACAGTGGTCCCATTACTGACAATATCGCAGATATGACTGACGATCCGGCGCCAGATGTAATGGATCACACTTTAAACCAATCCGATCAATCAGAGCCTATGGATGAAGACTAGGATTCTATTATTTAAATAATCAAAATAAACATAACTCTAAATAACATTAAAATTTTAGGACATCTTATTTTATTTATATATATTATTATTATTATATATTATAAATTATGAGTTTATATATAAATAAGCTTCAGATTTAAACAAAAAACCAATCACTCGACTCCTAAAGAGATTTAAAAAGTGGTCAGTCATTAATCGGCTGATTTTTGCAATGAATTGAATTTTGGTCTCAAATGAACTCAATTCGATGTAATTGCTATGAAATCATTAAAATAATAACAAATAAAATCAAATAAATGCCATTGAATTGAATTGAATGCAATTTGATTGCATCAAAGGATGTGTTGCATCCGTCGTAATCACACGTCAATATACAGCCCTAAACATACATTTATTGCATATAATTTCACTTTGAATTCGTCGACCACTTGCCTGAAGAGTGTCTTTTTCAAACTTAAAATTACCACATTGGTTGTCCATATTTTCGAGACTACACGCCCGGATCACCAGCTCTTCTCCGGTCGAAACTAAATATATATAAACTTTTAGCTTAGTCAAAAGTTTTAACTTAGGAACAATCAATTTGGCGCCTATTCAATCAAAATTATTGTGAATTAACTCTGCACCAACTATTAATCATCTTAATCAATATGATTTATGATGGCTTAAAATAAATTTGTATGCACTTTTAGTTCTAAATAAGCCGGATCATTTTTCTTCTATTTTTTGCGTTTTTATCAGTCATTATGGCAATAATAGTGGGTTTGAAATATATTCCAATTATTGTTTTATTGAATATAACTTCTAATCGATCGATAAAATCAAATTCTCATTTCAATACAAAAAGTGTGTAACGATTTTCAATAATCGATAGATACTTGTCTTTCCTATGACTTTGACGCAGAATCGGGCGGGAAATACTCCGATGTGGTGCTGTTTTGGCACTTTACAGTTATCGATATATTTGGACATGGCCGGGTGGAAAGGGTCACCACAGTTTTCATCTGATTTGTTGCGAGAACTACACGAATAGCAACTAATAGATGCGCCGACTTTTCATATATTCAATTAATAATAGATTATTGATTGCCATTAATTAGAGACTCTATAAATACATACTCCTTCTGACGGCTCCGAACGATGAGACGAAATACATGCACATAATGTTCAATAATAGAAGCACTGAATACATATTCATAATTCACTTTTGCTTTCTATTAATGTCATTCGATTTAATCTGAAAATAAAACTCAATTTAATGATTTCGTCAGCGATTTATATAAAAAATTCAAACTATGGCTCAACTCTTTCATCAATTATATTATAATTATATAAGAATTGAATTAATTTCTGTTTATAATTGTTTACAAAAACGGAATATTCTTCAAAAGTCAAGCAATCAATTATAGAATTGGTGTTAAGAAAACTAAAATCGATGCAAACAATGCCTCAAATCATTCATATTGAGAACAGTCACAAATGACTTTCTCTTAGAACTCGACCCTGAGCGTAAAATTAATTAACTTTACACTCAGGGTCATCACTCAATACTGTTTAATCTGACTAAACATTCGCCTACTATTTAAGGACATCCTATGTTTTATACTCAGTCTCCGGTACTCTTCTGTAAAGCATACAACAGTTAACATATATTTTGTGATTATAATAAAGTGTTGTTATTTGGGTTATATGTGTGTCCACTTTCAAGCTGTGTCCTCAATAGTTGTCCACTACTGCCGTCGGTTGGCTACACAACTATTTGGTGTAGTGTTACTCATCTAGCACTCGTCTCAATATATTGAATTTTTTTGAATTTTATAATTAAATTACAGAATAATTTAATTATTTTGGGTTTATTTCAGGTGACAATAATTTAGAATGTCGATTCATTTTATGATAGCTCATTTTAGTTTATTGAACTGTCACAATATATAAATTTATTTAATAGATTAATCGATTCTGCAAGAATAAACTTAATAGATGAGATATCCTTGCGCATCTTCCCTTTGAAAGTGTTTAGAGATGATACTTCAAAAATGTCTATATTTCTGATTTAACAACCAAAATGCAGCTCTTTTTCTATAAAGCATCTCAAACATCAAGGTCATAAAAATCCCGTGTGGACTCTTATTCTTATTGTAATACACGTCTTAGAAGTTTTTGAACTGACTTTGCTTGCAATTTGCGCGCAACCGTAAGCATTGTTTTTGTCGAACATTGATTCGAATAAGAGTTAAATACCAATGTTTTGATTGACATATAGATTGA
>JAQGCS010000190.1:0-30874 GCA_034702105.1 Fuscozetes fuscipes
GCTTTCAAAAATTTTGAAAATTGTAAAATTTATTGTTGAAGAGGTTTTTAAAGCAATTTTCAAATCAGAAAGAGTGAGGAGGGATAGGAATGAGACAAACTACCATATACCGTTATCCTAAACGTAACTGCCCGGGAGAGTCGAATAATAAGGATCAATTTATTCGGTAAAGCTAAAATTATCTGGTCACTCTAGTTGCATGCTTTGAAATGCTGATTTAATCTTGTCCTTCGATTCTATTTTTAGCTTAATTATTTGTAACTTCCTAATAGAGTAAAGGATAGTTTAATCAATAATTTATAAAGAAGATACATTTATTTACTTCCTGGTTTTTTATTTTCATCAAAAGCGTACTTATAATGTAAATATAAAAACGATCTTATTTATAATACATCATTGGATTCCTCTTGAAGAGACGATTCCAGCAATTTATTACCCAATGGCCACATTCAAACGCTCTATGGCACAAGAATTTGTTAATTGAAATCAGGGATTCCCAAGGGGGGTTGCTCGCTGACCCCCTAGAGTTGAAAGATTAGGCAAAACCCCTTAGAATTTTCTGAAAATTTAACATTATGGGTATATCCCCCTCGCCGCCTAGCGTAGCGAGGCGGCTCGTATTTTGGAAAAAGCCCAAAGGGTCCTTTGTGTTTTTGCCGAGCGAAGCGAGGCTTGTATTTCCATTTTTGTTTTGTTTGCAAACTTAACCCCCCCCCCCCCATAGAAAAGTTTTGAAAAACCCCTACCCTAGACCTCTCCCCTAGAGTTGAAAAGCTTGGGCATCCCTGATTGAAATATTCATTTCTCTTTAGATGTTAGACCCTTTTAGAAGTCATATGATGACCATGGTGGTCATCAATAGTTCAAAAATGTATTACTCATTTGTTAGCTTGTTAATAATAAACAGAGCTAATCTAAAATTTCAAAATAGTTTCAAAGCTTAAAACATAGCGAATGATAGAATGTTCATGTTCATCTACACAGTCATATTCATATAAATTGTAACAAAATTACCAAGATTGAGAGCGAAAGCAATAAGCTTCACTTAAATGATCAAAGTATACAACATTTACAATTAGCCTTTTTCACTACATTTATGAAATAAATGGTTAATTCGATAATGGACATTTTTCAGAGATGCTCAAGGGGGTCGACCTCTTACCCCCTAGTCGAAAATTTTGACTTTACATCCCATAGAATTTTTAAAAATTTAGCATTACACATATACCCCCTTGCTGCTGCCGAATGAAGCGATTTAGAACATTAATTAATAAATTTAGAATATTTCTCATGGTTTAATAAATTAAAATTTTTTTATATTTGATCAGAATTGACCAAGATAAGATATAATCGATGAATATTTTTCAGCAAAATAATCAAAAAAGAAGTGATACTTATATTAAATAGAAATAATTGTTTATCAACTTATTGGCTGTAATTCTCATTAGAGTGAATCATGTGAAATGATTCTGATTTTCTAAAATGATCTTGACAAAATCTAGAATCATGTTGTGATGATAGGGACGTAATTGATGTTTATGTGTGAATCGCGCCATCGTTTTAACGCCGGCTCACAATAATAGAGGACTTCCTTTGAGACAAATGTTTTAAATTCAAATTAAATTTGAATCTGAGTTGAATTGTCGCCGAAAATGGCCTTCAATTATGTGGTCACCGCTCATAAGGGGTCCGGAGTTTCCAATTGTGTCACAGGTTTGCACACATTTATTGTCTTTTGTTTGTCCGCAAAAATGCTTTTTTGGGCAAAAATCAGATGAAAACAATGAAAGAGTTATTAAAATTGATTTAATGCTATCATTAAATGAATTGTTTGCAAACTTTAGGGAACTTCACGTCACCGACTGATCTGAATCTACTGATCGCCAAATCGACACGAATTGAGATATACTTAGTGACCGCCGAAGGCTTGCGTCCAATCAAAGAGATATCAATCTATGGAAGGGTTACTATAATGAAGTTATTCCGACCCGAAAATGAGAAGAAAGACCTCCTCTTTATTCTGACCTACAAATACAACGCAGCAATACTTGAGTGTATCCGAGACGGCGACACTTTTGAGGTGGTCACTAAAGCACACGGCAATGTCGCCGACACTATCTCCAGACCCTCTGAGACCGGCTCTATTGGTATGATTGACCCGAACGGCAAAATGATTGGTCTTCGACTTTACGACGGATTGTTTAAGGTTTGAGACAATTGTTTATAATTTGATTCCTTTTTCTCACAGAAAATGATTATCCGAATGACAGGTCATTCCTCTCGAAAGAGATAACAGAGAACTCAAAGCATTCAATATTCGAATGGAAGAACTAAATGTATCGGACGTACAGTTTCTGTACGGGTGTCAGACGCCAACCATAGCATTCATACATCAGGACAACACTTCCCGACACGTGAAGACATATGAGATATCACTGACAGAGAAGGAATTTGTTAAAGGTCCTTGGAAGCAGGACAATGTCGAGTCTGAATCGGCGATATTAATCCCGGTTCCAATGCCTTATTCGGGCGCTTTGATCATTGGTCAGGAGTCTATTGTGTACCTGAATGGTGAGAATAAGTACTGTGCTATCGCCCCGCCTCCTATACGTCAGTCTACAATTACCTCGTACTGCAAAGTGGACGCCTCCCGATATTTGTTGGGCGATATGTCGGGCCGTCTGTTTATGTTAATACTCAGGTGTGACGACGATATCGTTAGAGACCTCAAATTGGAACTATTGGGCGAAATAACAATTCCCGAGTGTTTGACATATTTAGATAACGGAGTGGTATATGTGGGCTCTCGAATGGGTGACTCACAGCTCATTAAACTGAATCTGGAGCCCAACGATAGCGGCTCTTTCGTCGAAACTATGGAAACATTCACCAATTTGGGGCCTATTGTCGATATGATAGTTGTCGATCTGGACCGTCAGGGACAGGGACAACTCATCACCTGTTCCGGTGCTTATAAAGAGGGTATGGCTTTAGATGTAATTTTGAGCTGATTTTCATTTGAATTTGATTGAATGTGCAGGATCACTTCGAATTATAAGGAATGGTATTGGCATTCAAGAACAGGCAACTATAGACTTGCCGGGTATTAAAGGTGTTTGGCAGCTCAGAGTAGAGTCACCGCTCGACAACATTATTGTATTGTCATTTGTGGGTCAGACAAAAGTGTTGAGACTTACCGGTGAAGAAGTCGAGGAAACAGAACTCTTTGGTTTTGATACATCACAACAGACACTGTTTTGCGGTAATGTTAGGGATGACCTCTTATTGCAAGTGACGGCTAACAGTATACGACTTATTTCAACTGAAACCAAACAACTGTGCAACGAATGGACGCCCGAACAGAGCATTTCTATAGTGTCGAGCAATACGTCTCAAATCGTGTGCGCGTCACGCAATCAACTCTATTATCTTGAAATTCACGACCAAATGATAAAACTGGTGAACAAAACACAGGTTGAGTTCGAAATCGCGTGTCTCGACATAAACCCTATTTCTGGTCCTAAAAGTTCATTGTGTGCGGTCGGCCTCTGGACAGACATATCAGTCAGGTATTCATTAGAGGTTTTATCAACTTATATAAAGTAATGCCCTATTAATTTTGTAATTTATAGATTAATTCATCTACCTGATTTGGTTGAGATGCATAAAGAAAACCTGGGTGGAGAGATTATTCCGCGCTCTATACTCGTGGCTGCCTTCGAACAGTCGTACTATTTGTTGACAGCTTTGGGGGACGGGTCTCTGTTTTACTTCACTCTAAATCAGAACACGGGTTGTCTCTCAGATCGAAAGAAAATCACTTTAGGAACTCAACCAACAGTTTTGAAGACATTCTCGTCGTCGTCGACGACAAACATCTTCGCGTGTAGTGACAGACCCACTGTTATCTATTCGTCGAACAATAAACTGGTCTTTTCTAACGTCAACTTAAAAGAAGTGAATCACATGTGTCCACTCAATTCAGAAGCATTTCGGGAGTCTTTAGCCCTGGCCTCTGACTCTCAACTCCTTATCGGACAAATCGATGAAATACAAAAACTGCACATTAGAACTGTCCCTTTAAGAGAATCGCCCCGAAGGATAGCTTATCAGGAATCGACGCAGACGTTCGGTGTGATCACAATGAGACATGACATTCAAGGAGAGGACGGATTAGTTCCAATCAGGAATAGTGCCAGTTGTACAGGTACACTATTCAATATTATTTTGACAAATGACCACACTTGATCAATCTCAAATGATAGGGGCAGTAATAAGCACAGTATTTATGACAAATAACTCGAAATTTAGTAATATGTTCACAAAATCAATGACAAAAAGGTTAAATGGATTAATTAAGTATTGGAATATGTTTCATACTTTCATCATTTAAGTGAAACTTATTGCTTTCGATCTCCACCTTGGTATTTTTGTTACAATTTATATGAATGTGACGGTGTATGAGCATGAACATGAGCATTCTATCATTCACCCATGTTTTAAGCTTTGAAACTCTGAGCTTCACTTCAAATGACCAAAATTCAAAGCAAACACTACTTATGTGTTAGACATTTGACCCCGAATTCAATTCTCATTAATCGGTTCATAAATTGTTTTATTTATTGATTTATATTTTTTTGTCGAATTTAAAGCTCAAAACATAACATATTCTTCTTCGATACCGACAATCGTTAAGCCGAGCAATGCTTCCAATTTAGAACAACCCGGCCTTGAGGTCGAAGTTCATCACTTGTTGGTTATCGATCAGCACACCTTCGAAGTACTGCACGCCCACCAGTTTATGGTCAATGAGTACGCCCTCAGTGTTATATCTGCCCGATTGGGTAATATTTTGGTTAATTTAGATTTAAGGCCACTCTTAACTTGTATTCTGTGTCCACATTATTAGGCGATGACCCGATTTCGTATTATATAGTCGGCACATGTTTTGTAAATCCGGACGAACCGGAGCCAAAATTAGGGCGAATTATAGTCTTTCACTTATCCGATGGGAAGTTACAACAAGTGGCCGAAAAGGAAATCAAAGGCGCGCCCTATTGTTTAGTCGAATTCAATTCAAAGCTGTTGGCCGGCATCAACTCTACGGTCCGCCTCTTCGAGTGGACACAACAACGAGATCTGCACAACGAGTGCTCGTATTTCAATACAATAATCGCATTATATCTTAAAACAAAGGGTGACTTCATTCTGATTGGAGATCTGATGCGTTCGATGACTCTATTATCATATAAGCCATTGGAGGGTAACTTCGAAGAAATCGCCAGAGATTTTCAGCCCAATTGGATGACAGCCGTCGAGATTCTCGATGACGACACTTTCATTGGCGCCGAAAACTCATTCAATCTATTCGTTTGTCAAAAGGACAGGTAATTCACTCTTTTTGTTATAGATTTAAGTATTGCTTAAAAATGAAGTGATGATCTCCCAGCTCATTCTGAGACATACATGTCTTGCATTGACGAAAACCACCGGCGACTGATTTTTAATCGCTCTTTAATTCAAATCTTATAAAATTTGAGACATTTATTGATTATTTTGTGAATATAAGCGCCGCCACTAACGACGAGGAACGTCAACACCTCCAAGAAGTGGGTCTTTATCACGTGGGCGAATACATTAACACTATGAGACACGGCTCACTCGTTATGCAACACCCGGGAGAGATTACTACACCAATACAGGGAACACCAGTCCTCTTTGGCACTATATTCGGAGCAATTGGTAATTATGAACTAATTCCAAGGCTTTTATTTTTCCAATCAAATGATGATAAATCTTTCCCCGACTGACAAATTGCTAGATTATAAACTCAGTGATGACTAACCCTTCTTTCTGATACCATTTTTTGTCTTTTATGGTATATTTGATTAAATGTTATACTAAATGTGTGATTCCTTTGATTATAGGACTGGTGGCTCAGTTACCGCAGGAGTACTTCGGTTTTCTGCGTGACTTCCAGTCAAGACTGAACAAGATTATCAAATCTGTTGGTAAAATAGACCACGACTTCTGGCGGGCGTTCAATACTGAGCGTAAAACTGAAGCCTCGTTTGGTTTCATTGACGGCGATCTCATCGAATCCTTCCTCGACTTAAGTAGAGATAAAATGCAGGAATGTGTCAAAGATTTAATGGTATTGTCTTTTAGTGAAATTTTAATAAATTGATCGTTAAATTGACTCATTTCTATATAACAGATCGATCCGGACGGCAGTGGAATGAAAAGAGAGGCCACAGTCGACGATCTGATCAAAATCGTTGAGGAATTATCGCGTATTCACTGAAAAATCTATTATTTTAAACTGAAAACTAATTTTCAATCATTTATTTTAAACTTAACTTTCATTAAGTCTAATGTTTTACCTAATAATCGACTTCTTATGTAAATTAATTAAATTGTAATTTATTTTCGATGAATGAAATAAAAGATAGGATTTAATCCCTTTATTTGATTTTTGTGGCCTCAGAGCAAACCATAAACTCTGACTATTATTAAGAAATATAATAAAATCTGGTTTTAAATTAGTTTCAAATTATTTTAATTAGAATTTGATTTTGAATTACATATATTTTACATAATTATAGTCAATAAGAGGTGGAAAAGAAAGAAATGAATCGATTTTGTCTATTATCTGATCCGGTATTTTATTAGCCAAAATCATGTCATTAGACGACAACAATCGGAACAATGGATGTCACGAATGGAGAGCTTGAAGTCAATATGTATTTGACTCTCTTATGTCTTCCTCTTCCGATCAAAATCTTCTTACGCTTTAAACTTTTGGCATTAGTTATATTCAATTGATTCAATTTTATCTTAAAAATGCCGATAATGTCGTAAATTGAGTCACGATTTCGGCGACCGATTGATTCATTACCGCCGATGATTATCATCGCGTCTATTAAGCGCTGAAGAACTTGTTTTCGTGTATCAATCGATTCACTTATGAGGACTTCTCTCTTGAATTTGTCGAATATGTTATGTTTGACAGCATTTAAGACTCGATGATCTTCAGTAATGGCCAGAAGTCTGACGAATGGCAACAGAATATTGAAATATAATTCAATCTTTTGGTCGGCTTTTAGTTTAGTCCCCAATTCTGTGCCAACTTTGGTTATTTCATCGATGAATATGTCTGTAATATGAAGAGTCAAACCAATTGATGCCTTTACTATCAATAAGATATTATCTATTATTTTGGCCCTGAATTCGATGTCGAACTCAATTTCTTTCTTTGAGTTGTCTTTTCGTTTACCGAACTTTTTCTTTGATTTAATTTTCTTTACGTTCGGCGACTCTTTTGTCTCATTAATGTCATTAGTGTTTTGTTGTTCTTCTTTGACAACACTCTCTTTTGTCGACTCATTGTTGTCATCGCTTTTGGAGTTATCATCAGTTGAATCGATGGAATCAACGTTTGTTTCTTTCGATTCACTACTTTGTGAAGTTATGTCCATTAATTGATTTGTTTGTACTTTAATACAAGTATTGGTCATAATTCTGACCAAGTACATATATTTGTCGAGCCGGAAGACATCGATACCGAACCAATCGTTGGTTATGGCCTTAAAACCAGCGAAAAGCATAGAGAGGTCGTCGTGAGTACCGATTCTTTGGGCCATAATATCACATCCTTTTGTCATTTCTGAGTACCAAATACAGTAATACAGTCCTCTCCAGACTCGAAGCCATTGTTCTTCAGTGAGTTTGGGTCGCATTTCGAGCAAATGACAGACCTTTTTGTACCGTTTGCTGAAAGTGGTCGCAGACGACACCGTCTGAACAAATGACTTCACCAGCAGTTCATCTTTCGATTTGATCTTCATTTCAGTCGACAATTGTTTTAATTGGTATAATACACAAAAACTAGCAGAAATTTTAATTGAATTTAATTATATTTCAATCAAATTAATTGCATTTAATTTGAGTAAAACACGTGTTTTGTCACAAATGTTTTTAAATGAATAAAATCTAATACATATAAGACGTACAGAAAAAGAGAGGTTAACAGATGTTTTGCCGTTAAATAACATTGAAATGAAGGCAAAGGGTTTATATTATTATTTGGTTTTGTAACGTAAGTAAAGAATTCTTTGTTTATTTGAATTTTATTTCGTCACTGAATTGATGGCAAAAACATTGATTCAAAAGTTGAAAACAAAACTAAAAATTAGTGTTTTGTTTGATTCCAATTAATCACTGAATTAGTTTCAGATATAACTAAATTTTCTTTCAATAAATAATGAGTTATTTGTGTGACGGCAGCGACGAAGAGGAGGAATACCACAACGTATTGAAAATTTCATTTTAAACTCAATTTTTAAAATGTTTTCCAAAGTTTTCTGACGGAAAAGAAGATATCGTTTTCCTAATCGACGCCACGGAATCGATGTTTGATTTCTTACAATTTTCACTCTCTATACAAGTATTCCGTCTTTTAATTGAATTGTTAATTGATTTAATCCAAATTGAATAGTGTGTGGAAAATGTGATGAAAAACAAAGCCATTGCCTGTCCTGACCACCAATTGGCGGTCATTCTGTTCGGAACCGATAAGACATCGAATGTCGAGTCATTTGAACACATTTTTGTTGTCCAGAGTTTACAGAAAACAAGCGCTGAATCTATTCTTCGACTCAAAGATCTGAATGAATGTGACTTCAGCTCTAAGTTTGGTCACAACAAACAGTTCTCTTTGGCCGAAGTTTTTTCTCTTGCAATCGAAGAATTAAACGAAAGGTTCATTTATTAAAACTTTTTTTTATTCCATTCAAATGTCTGATTCTTTTTGTAACTCAAAGTAAAGTGAAATCGGCCTCAAAAAGGGTTATTCTGTTCACCAGTACTCCCGATCCCTATTCAGGAGATTCGAGTGAAGACAAGGATTTACGAAAAATCGCTTTTATTAGAGCCAAGACTTTTTACAATTATAACATTGAATTTGATTTGATACCATTGACCCCCTCTTTGGACAAACTCTTTGATGTCAACGCCTTTTATGGAGTATTTCTTTGGGTCCTCAAATTATTTTTATTCTTTTCTTTATTTCTGTCTTAAGGAAGCCTTTCCTCACCTCAAAGATGACAAATGGGATAATTTGGTTAAATTGGAGTCTCTTTTATCTCGAATTTATAATAGATTTCATAAACAACGAACGTTGGCCTCAATTCCGTTTAGTTTGGGGTCAGTCGGTTCCACAGCTGACACCGGTTCCACTGACACCACACAAGTAAAGATTTCCATTAATGTCTATAACCTTTATTGTTTGACCAGAAAACCGATTCCCGTCATTATAAATAAGGATAACTTTGAAAAAGTAGAATCCGAGACCATTTATCTGACACAAGATTCTGGAGAAGCCGTTCCATTACAGCAAACGACCAAAAATTTCAATTTCGGAAATGAAACACTTGTTGTGAACCGAGAATATGAAAAGAAGATCAAACATTTGGAAGATCCAGCGCTCACATTACTCGGGTTCAAACCCCGAACAGCCTTAATGTCACACATCCACTTAAAACCTGGACATTTCATATTTCCGGATGAGTCGAGTATTAAAGGCAGTACAACACTGTTTAACGCACTTCTCAAAAGGTGTGTGGAAAGGGATATAATACCCATTTGTCGGCTCACTCTTAAGAAAGGAAACCCACCCCAATTGGTTGCACTCTATCCTCAAATTGAAAGCAAACCACTGGTTAGTAATTTTGTACTTAACTCTAAGTTAGAGAAAATTTTTAAAATTTTAGGACAAATGTGGAGGTTTTCATGTGGTGTACCTTCCCTTCAAAGAGGATGTCAGAGAACTGGACATTAAAAATGCTGAACAGCTTCCGATCAGTAGAGAAGCACAAGAATTGGCCGTAAAGATAGTCAACAATTTGACGTTTAATTACGATCCAAAGAATTTCCCGAATCCCGTACTTCAGAATCACTGGCGAGTCATCGAATGTCTTGCACTCAATCAGACTATAGAGCCATACGATGACAGCCAAACACAACCCGATTATGAGAACATCGAAGCAAAAGCCGGTTATGATATGTATTGTTTGAATCAAATGTTAGACTCGTATTGTGTTGAACCCCTCAAGAAGGCGGTCAAAGTGCCCCAAAACATAAGTGAATTGGCGGACAAAAACCAGGTACCTATCTTTTTAACTTGAACATGAATAATTACTGATGTTCTATTTTGTTGGACAGTTGGGTGTCTGTACTGTTGCCGAACTCAAAGAGTTTTGTAAACAAAAGAACATCTTTTGCGGCGCAAAAAAGGCTGAACTAATCGAAGGCATCCGTTCCTATTTGAGCTCAAATAAGTGATTCACAAAATGAGATTAATTTGCGAACAAAATGTAAACCAATTGGAAACTAAATTCGTTTAAAACGATTTTTATTAAGTGTTTAAGAATTTTGAATTTTGAAAATAGTTTAACAGAAATTCATTACTTCTCTGAATTCTAAAAATCAACAAATAAACTGTACTTACAATCAATGAGTTATCAGTGATAGTTTTCTTTGGAATGACTCAGAATTTGGGTAATTTTGTCCCAAATTTGCTGCCATTTAAGTATAAAAATGAAGTCAAACGACTTGTTATGTCATTAAATGACATTTTGTATGAAAAATAAATATTTGCTTTGAGTTGGAAATCAAAAGACAATTTTTGAGTATTCATACCTTTCCTCCGGTTGTGATTTACTCTGAGTTTGGGGTAAGGGTTCCTCAGCCGGTCGTTTGAGATTCCGGTGCTGAGGGAACGATGGCATCAGTTTTGGATCACAGGCTTCGGAGAAATGGAGATATAATTAGTTTCTTGCGGCAAATACTGGATATCTTACGCAATGGATTCTCTTTAAAATATGAACTTTGAAGGCATTCCTCTGCGGTGACCCGTTTAGTCGGATCGTACATAAATAAAGCGTTTAGAAGCCGAAGGCCGGCCGCAGAGACCCAATTAAACATAAATTTAATATTATTGTAGGGCTGGTGTTTCAGATGGAACTTTTCGAGCACAGGTAGTTTGGAACAGTCGGGCCAAATCTGATCATTAGGTGTGCCCAACATATCAATTATCAGTTCTATTTGATTGATTTCAGAGCGGCCCGGAAGTAGTGGTTTATGCAGAAGGAGTTCGCCTAATATACAGCCGGCGGCCCACATGTCGATCGCTGTGGTCTGAACTTTAGACTGGAATAACAATTCCGGTGCTCTATACCAGAGCGTCACTACTCTAGGGGTCATAGGCATATCCTTTTGTCCATATCTTCGGGCTAACCCAAAGTCTGCGATTTTAAGCTCACCCTTATCTGTGAGCAAAAGGTTCGACACTTTGAGGTCTCGATGAACGACAAAGTTTTTGTGCAAATACTCCAATCCGTGGAACAGTTGAATCATAATACACTTTATCTGCAGACAAACATAACCGCCGGGAGTAGTGGCCAGCAATCAAATATGCATTCACTGACCTGAGACTCAGTGAAAGGGGCGTTCATATTATCTAACAGTGAGGCCAAGTCTTGTTCGCAGTACTCCATTACTAAGAAGACATTCTCGAGACTCTTCCCGACCACTACTTCTTTGAGATAAACTATATTGCGATGCCTTAAGTTTAGCAATAAATTAATTTCTCTGAGACCACTAATGGGAAGGCCTTCCCTTTCCCTATCCATTCGCATTTTCTTCATGGCAACGATCTCATCCTTTCTGGTATCGCGCGCTCTGTCTGTTCAGCAATGGATCACAAAATCAAATAAAGTAATAAATACTAAGAAGAAAACCTACAGACAATGCCATACGTGCCCTCTCCTATACGGTTCAGTTTCTCGAACTCAGTTACTAAACGGCATTTCCCTAACTTTCGGTTAAAAATTGTTAAATTTAATTAACAAATTGGTCACAATTTTAGGCTAATTTTGTGGATTAATTGTTAAGATTGCAATAAATTTAATACCAGGTCATCGTTTGGGACATCGAAAGGCTTGAGATCTTTGAATGAAAATAATGATAGCTTTCGATCCGTCAGATTCGGTGGCAAATGATTCGGAAGTATTTGAGAGGACGTCGAAGAGCTCGAAGTCGAGGGCTTTAAATCAAACGAATATTTTATGTCTCGAATATCGGGCATTGGATTCATTGCTGATTATATTCAATGAAAAAGTAGATAACATTCGATTATTGCCGAAGAAGTCGATTAATTGATGAAAGAGTTGTCTCAAAATCAAATGACAACAAAAAATTACAGATGAGATGACACATAAAATACGTCTAAAAATAAATTATAAATTTTATGTCAAAATTATTTGTAGAAGTTTTCAATTGAATGGACTTATGTTTAGTAACAAAATGTTTATCAAAAGTGTATTGTAGTGAACGCGTGGACCCAATATAAAGCTGATGACATAAATGGCGCTAAAACTTTGTTCACTCAATTGTTTTTAATTCAATTAAATTATTTGTTTGTGTGTTCATTCAGTTAAAACTTTATCTTGGACATTTTCAGCTATTAAGTCAGTCTTCGCAGATGATAAAAGTAAGTTAAAACATTGAAATTCCATTAAAATACTTTAGAATTTGTTTTTATGGCAAACTTTTCTTTTATTTGAATCAGTGGTCAGACGAACGGCTGTTAACGACGACAAGGATTCGGGCGAAGACTCGGATGAATATGTTATGAGAATATATAACAAAATGATTGAAAATGTAAGCAAACAATTGATTCAAAACATTCTTAAATATTATTTAACGAAAAGGAAAACTCCGATAACTCGAAGAAAAAGTCTAAAACTAAGGATTCGGAGGCGGGAACTGCCAACACATCCAAACACAAATCGAAGGGAAGACCTAAAAGTGTTGATCTAAAAAAAGAAAATGACTCCAAAAGGAAGTCGACGGATGACACTAATGTCGAAACAGATTATTCATCAAAATCTGATTACAAAGATTTGGATGAATTGCGTGAAACGAATCAAAGACTCCAACAGTTCGTCGATAAGTATCGGAAAGAGAGGAGTGATGTCATCAATACAGCGAATGGTATCCAACAAAAGGACAAAACTTCTGTTATGCAGATATTAGAGCTCATGAAACTCAACGCTTATCTCATTTCACATTTACCCAATTCTGAGCTCCTTCTCAATGAATATTTGGCCACAAAATCCGAAAAGAGTATCATTAGTGATCGATCGGTGGTTACCTCAGTTTCTAGCATTTGCAAGACTAAACAAAGCACTTCAAAACCTTTTAAATCACCCCTAGTAGTAAATCCCATTTCTGATGGCTTCAAAAGTGCCGATAAAACTAATGGTGAAAATAGTAATGATTGCAGGGGTAGTCAAAGAAAGGGTCGTAAGACATATGCGTCGTCTGACTCTGATTCAGATGACAGATCACTAATAAAAAGGATGAAAACTCCGAATATGACTAAAATAAAACCAAAAAAGAAACAAAACGACAGCGAAAGTGACGAAGAAAATGATAAATTGGAGACTCATTCGAGACGTGTCAGTCCTCGAAAGACTCAAAAGCAAAACAATAATATAGAATCTGAGACCGAAGGCGTTTCGAAGGACCAAGACAAATCAACCACTTCTAGAGATAGGTCTGAGACCAGAACTAAAGAAAAACCAAAGAGGAAGGACTCCACTGAAAAGCCCAAACCTAAGAGAAAACGAAGGCCTCGCGTTGAAGAACCTAAAGGTTAGACCAAATTATTCCATTAAAATCTTTTAATTTACAATATGTTAGGATTGTTTCCGTGCACTTTCGACTCTCGACAGTGCGATGAGATAATGGACACCAAAGAACATTACGACTTCCATATGAGTGGTCACTACGACGCAAAGGTATGAATAGCACTCAATTCGTTGTAATTTTAATTTTATAACTCATTTTACTCTTTGATCAGTATGTCTGTCCATTTTGCGCATATACCGGACCCACCATTCAGATAATCAAACGCCATATCAATAAGGAAAGAGAGACAGCTTTGCAGGATGAAAAAGACGGCAAATATCTGAATGCAGATAAAAGAGCCCACAAAACAATTAAGGTCTACCAGTGCTTCGGTTGTAAGGTTTGCGACAAAGTTCACGACAAACTCGAGAACAGATGTCAACACATCAGAGAAGATAATGAAAATCAGTGTCAATTCATGCATGACATGGATTACGAATTCAAAGACCATCTGAAGATGCATTTCGCCGACAAATTCAATGCTATGAAAGACAAAGACCAACGAAAACAGAAGATCAAAGCCATTATCGACAAATTCGTTGGCGAACAGTACTTCGAAAATAACGCCAAAAAGGGACTACTCGTCGAACAATTCAACAAAACTAAGGAAACCAAAAGGAAGAGCTCTGATAGCGAAGAAGAAGAAGATAATGAGAAGAATGACGACAAACAAAAGAAAAGCTCAGAGCAGTCGGATTCTGATTGGGATTAAGGAGTGCTTCGCTTTTAATATTGGACTTCGATTACAATTTTAATTCACAATAACTATATTTACTTTAAATTTGAAGATATCATGAAATCTCTGTCTTTACGACAAAACTCCAATTATTATCAAATTTTATTTTTTGAGTTTTTTTTTAATTTTTTACTCTTTAATAATTAATTTTAAATTCTTTAATCTCTTTATTAAATTGTGGAATATTTGATAAAATATGCATTTTGTGGATAATTTTTTGCAGATTTTCTCTCATAAATACTTTCATTTATTCCTAAAACTAATGTTTTTGTACTGATTTCCGCTCCATTTCTAACTTTAAATACAATAAAATACAATTCAAATGATTGACATTTGGTTTAAATTAAAATAAATATAAATGAAATCAATGAGTATTTCAGAACTAAATTCAATTAAAACTAAAATTATATGCAATTAATATCATGAGAATCAGGTATTGACTTAAATGAAGGCCAGAATCATTAGAAGTGATTCTGTCAAAGACGGCCACCGATTGTTTCGGATAGTTTTTGTTCGAATACATCCATAGATTCAATTTTGTGACTTTGTTGTCAACAACAGTGAACTGACGTCTGATTGTGACAAATCCCTCGGCTTTGGCTTCGATAACATAATCGCCGGGCATTAGTAAACGCCAGTATTCGCCTAAATTTGTTGACCTGACCTTAACTTCGCGGCCGACTATTCTGACCTCGGCGCTTGGTATTGGCTTCTCATTTTGGTCTCTGATCAGACCTTTGACCCCTCTGTGCACTTGTTGTAAATAGGCTATTAGTGATTGTCTATTCTCAGTCCAGAACTGTCCTAACATTGCCCTTGGTGGGAATTTACAGCAGGAAAGTTCTACTGTAATTTCCATGACTCCAGCGAACAGATAGTTGTAGTCTTGCATTCCTCCTGAGCCACAAAATAAAAAAGGGAATAATTGATATGTGATGAGAGACTAACTAACCCTTTACGGGATACCATTCGGCGCCGTTGACTATTCCATTGTTAAACACTTCATTCTTGTCGTTGCAAACAGTCTTAGTCTTCATTGTCGGATGTTTTTTGGCGTAAGTGACCGCCAAATGTTTGAAGACATCGTTGTCGGGACTGAGAGACTTCTTTCTCGTTCCAAACTTATTGTTATCGTATGGATAATTGGCCACAACTGTCCCGCCGTGAAAGTTGGCCGACAGTACGAATGGTATTGTATTAATCCATTTGCGAATGGCTGCAGTTTCAGGCTGTTCTATCCGTCCGTTATCTTGGAAAAAGTCTGGAAAATCGCGATTTAAATCTCGATTGCCGGCATTGTTCCTGGGGTTTTGACAAATTTAACCTTAATTAGTTTTGAGTTTTGAATGATTCGGCTTCAAATAAAACTCAATGTTGTTTTAGTTCAATAAAAATTGAAATCAATTTGGGTTTGAATTTAAATATTTATATATTGCGATAATAACCCTGCAATTCATTTAAGAGATAAAAGTGTTTTAATGAGTATTTATTATGCCTTTGAGTGAAATTCACACAAAAAGTCGATATAACTGTGAAGTAATGATTTTGAACTCTATTGAAGTCATGAACATATACTCCACTCTTCGAGAGATAATTGTCTCTAATATTTGGTTATGTATTAGAGACTAATCAGACAAAAGGCAGAAGTGTTTGACATCTCTTTTATCTATTCTTTCAGTTTTTGGTAAATTCAATGGTGTTTTGCATAAAACATTTCAAAAGTCTTTTGTCCACCAAATGAATGATTTGAGTAAAAAGTTATGAAATATTTGAGTTTAGATACTGCTTAACAAAATTTTAATACATGTTTGAACAGTTTTATGCTGTGCTGGCAATGAACCAAACATTTTTCAACTTATCTGACAGAAAAAAGAATTCATTAACTCATTTATACCTTAATTACTATTATTTTAGTTCAGAAAAAGTGAAAAATATTCTAAAATTTTTGCTCAAAGCATATAATTATATGAATTTCTGTAAAATCATTTGTCTTTAAATAATGTTTTGATAACTCTTTGAGAAGACATAAGTTATTAAATGAAAATCGATTATTTCGATCAAGGAAAATCTTTTAAAAATTGTTTCTACTCATTAATAGCTTTAAGTCACGAAATTGCATCAATTTGAACAGGTGTTTCACAATGGAGAGATGGTCAAGCTAGCTAATTTAGAAGTCCATCTATTCTGTCAATTATAATGAATAATATATCTACATGTATCTATTGTATCTCATTTTTATTATGTTAAAATCTATTAAAAATCAATTAAGAAAACTACCTTAAAATTTGTCAAGGTCAGTTTAAGAAAATGTTCTCATTTTTATGAAACATTCCAATTCAAATGAGAATTGATTTCTTTCGAACTAATTGTCTTTCAATAATATTTTAAAGGATTCTTTACCTTCCTGGTCCTTCGCATTTGCCCTCGAGGCTCAATTCAAACCCATCTGGATTCATTGACGGCATTATATGAATTCTTGTGGTCTCCAAAAGCGCTTTAATATTCTTATGTTTTTCACTGTTATTAATCAGATAAACAATGAGTTGAAGCATAAGTTCCCGCCCGACCGCTTCATTGCCATGCATATTCGCCACATATTTCACATTGGGCTTCAATGGTACTACTTTACCTGGGTCTCTGTCATTACCAAGTACAAATGAGTTTAAATTTCATTTTTTTTTTGAATAAATTCATTAATTATATTCATATTAATTATATACAGTAAAACCACTCTCAAGTGGTCCACTAAATAAGGGATTTTTCTGGTACCAAATGATTGTTTAGCATGTAATTTCACCTCTCAATAAGAGAAATTCTCATAAAAAGGTTACTGATGGTTCTTTTATATAAAGGTTTTACTGTATATAAAATTTTCAGTTAATTTATTTAAAGAATAATTTGAATTTAGCGCAAGGAACTTACTTGGTAATTAACATAACCCATAGCTCTCTTCCTTCTACAGACTGTCCAATAGAGTAGAGATAACACAATTCTGGATTAGTTCTGTTGATATTCTTGAGTATAGAAGTCATCGAAGTATAGTTATGGTAAACATAATTGATTTGCAAAGAAGTGTTGCCTTTGATTACAAATAAAATATAAACCGTTGACAAAAGGGTCGACACAATCAACCGATTCATTATTTGGCACTTATTTTAAATCAATGGTAAAAAACTAAGAAAAAATTTCAAACTTTCGGCGAAGAAAACAAACCCATAAAAGAAACAAATTTTGAGATAAAATTAAATAATTTATATTAAAATCTGTGAAACTATTGGTTGAATGAAAATTGCGATTCAGGCGATCTGTTTATCCAAAGCAATGGTTAGTTTTCGGTAAAGGAGTGACACAAGTGTTTGCAAAATTTAATCCTTACTCGAGCGAAACCAATATATTTAAAAGTTGTTTTGCAAACAAAAATTGACTTTCAATGTCATTATAATGAGTTTTTTATTAAACGAATCACTAATTTTAAAAACGTTTTGCTATTTTAACAAAACATTTGACATTTCCTTCTCTTTTGGAATACTGTCTGCACTTATATTACCATTGATTCAGTATTTTTCGACTTTTGTGCCAAAACTACTCATAAAACTCTTTTCGAGTTAAAAAATTATGTCCTTTATTCTACAGGCGAGGGGAACACCACATTATCTGAACAAATATTTGTGAAAAAGTGAAAGCAATCCTCTCTTCAGAACCTCTCACATATCAATAGACTTGAAATAAAAAATAAACACCCGATTAGTTACACCTGACTTTCAAAGGGGGAAAAACTCTTTTATATCTCTCTGAGTGTGGGTTCTTTTTTGTATAGGTCTGAGAGGACAGACATTGACTATAATTTGAACTCAAATAAACCCGAAATACATTCATTTTATGTCAATGTTTTGTTGATTAAAATTTTTTCTCTAATTAAATCGCATCATAACTGGTTCTAACCGACATTTATCTCAATTTTTCACCTGCCAACTCTCTCTCTCTCTCTCTCTCTCTCTCTCTCTCTCTCTCTCTCTCTCTCTCTCTCTCTCTCTCTCTCTCCCCCTAACTTTTGTAGAAATTCAATTTGCAAGTTATTATGATAAATCAAATGCTTTAGACAGTCATTGCCATCAAGAGAAACAGCCATGGTAGGTATGTTTGTACTAGGCAAATATTTTGCTCAACCTAATTTTGATAAAATCTTTTGAGAAATACCCAGAATATTTATATTTTATTATTGAGTTTAAATGAGTAAAAAACAGGTAAAAAAGTTGTTTTATTTTCGGAAATTCCACTTTGAAGTACATGATCATGGTAGTCGTAATGAGTCATTACTTTTTATCAGATCGCTATCAGAGGAATATATGGATTTGGGTTTTCTCAGAATGAGTTCAGCTCTTTGTAATCAGACATTAACTCAGACCTGAATGGTATTCATGGGTTTGTCTCCTGAAAGAACTCCCACTCCTTGAGAGCATCTCTACATTATTTGCAAAAATGTTAATTAAATTAATGGAAAGCACTTCAAAGATAAGTCTTAGCTCTGAAACTATTTTTTAATGAGAGTCAGGAATAATGAAAATATCACTCAATTATTATCATATGTATTATCAACAAAAGTCTAATGAGTTATGATTTTTAATGACTTTTCTTTTAGTTTAATGGCAAAGAAATTCTGTTAGAAATCGGTTTTGTGTTCAGAATATTCATTAGGTTTTTAATTAAAGCATTCATTTTGCGTGAAGTGAATTACAAAAAATTATTGGATGAAAAATGAGTGGAATTTCAAAAATAACACAATAAATGTGTGAATTAGTTTCAGGAATCAATTATTTGAGTGACAGTTGTCCTCCAAAACCAATAAATTCTGGCATCGATTCAAATATCAATAGAAATGATAACAAATTACAGACAATTACCGAATGCTTTACTTTATTTTCTTCTATATTCTAAATAAACATTTCCTCAATAAAAGTCAATCAAAACTGTTTTGTCATTTTTGGGCTCATTCTCTAAATTACTTCATTCATAAGTTTTTTCATAAAAACAAATTCATTTCAAGAATTTCTGTATTCAAAGTGTGGCATAAAATCTGATAAATTGATCCAAACTTTCTATTATTGAGAAATCAATTTATTTTCCTGAATGTGATTTTCCTTTTGCAGACGCCGTTCCCAAAAACTGTAATCACTTGCAATCAAAATGAATTCATAATCCGATCCTTTACTCAATTTTCAAGTTTGGAATTAATTTTGAGATTGAATTGAATTATCAAAATTTTTTTATTTTATTGGAAATTTTGCTCCAATTATATTATCAATATATAGATAAGAGGCTTATTTATCCAGTTCAAAAAAATGAGAGAGAGAGAGAGAGAGAGAGAGGGAGAGAGAGAGAGAGAGAGAATGTTTTTGATTTATTTGCAGCTTGAAATTTGAGGGCTTTTTATTGAATTTAATGACTTATTGATAAACGGATTTAAAAAATTTATTGCATTTGAGGTAAGAATTTGTAAAATAACACGAATTCTTGTAATAATGGCTAATGTTTTTTGACTAAACATTTGAACGCGTGATTAGTAGACCATTAATGTCAAGTCAATCATTAGATCCGTGTCTTATGTTTGCAAACAATTTTTTGTTAGCATTGGATTCTAAAACTGACGTCTGATTACATTTTAAACAGAAATAAAGGTTAACTCAATTTTTCATAATCCGATTAACTTTTAATTGTTTTTACACCTATTAATTCAGGGATGCTCAAGGGGAGGGATAGATCTCTTACCCTTTCTAGAGTCGAAAATTTTGGCTTTATCCCTTCCCTAGAATTTTGAAAAATTTACCATTACAGGTAAACCCCCGCCGAGCGAAGCGAGGGGCCAATTTTTTACCTTACTCCCCCTTTGTGTTTTTAGAAAATTTTTAACCTTACTACCCCCTAGACCCCCTCTAGAAAAATTTTGAAAAACTACCCCCTAGACCCCCCACCTAGAACCTCCGAGCTTGGGCATCCCTGCTATTAATTAATGAAGCACTTTTCAAACTAGTTAAATATCTCTAGTAAATACAAAATAGAATTTTTCAAATCACTCACATTAATGGTGAGATTATTTTAGAATTGATGGGAATTAAAAACAACTAGATTGAATATGAGATTCTAACATAATAATCACAATTAGATTAAACTTAACTTGTTTAAACGAAGAAGTCGTTAAAGAAAAAGTTTTGTGAATTTTGTGATCCGTCAAATTACATGTAATGATCTAAGGGCAAGATTTAATGTGTTTTGCACAAAGATAAATTTACTTATTATTAATTGATTAAGTGATCAATGATTAATTGATTATTAATTGATAAAGATGGTTCAAGTGTGTCTATTAATAGTGAATTTTCGCTTATTTGCGAAATTATCGATTAATGGCATTTATATCTTATTTTTGCGTTAATAATTGTTTTAAACAAGTTCGGTTCAAACTCAATCCCATTACATTTATATCCTTAACCATCCCACCCCTCTCCAAGGCACATCACACCAGTCTCAACCCCATCTCTCTTCAAGGCATATCTCTATAGAGTATAGTATAGACCAATCTCAGCCTCATTGCTCTCTATGTCATATCTCTATAGACTAGCCTCAATCCAATCCCTCCCAGCCCGACAGCCGCGATGGGGGTAGGGTGGGTGGCGAAACTGACAAAACTATATACTACATTATATACTATAAGTGAAAAACGAGTCGTTTAAAGTTTTAATTGTTTTAAATGAATATACAAATGAGTTTCAAATGAGAAAAAAATGAATTTTTTATCATAAAAGTCATTAAAATATCATAATTTTGATATGAATTCCAAAATTGATATTATGGCTGATATTATCGATAGTGTGAGTGATAACAATACTATATGCGCCCCATTAAGAGGTACACGATTTTCGATGACAGTGTCTGCCTTCGGTGACGGGTTCACTGTCTTGGGCTCAACGTTTACATCCGTCTCCTCATTGGTTCTGTCTTTCGGAAAATCGACAAAACTTTCAGAAACGACTTTCTCAGAAGACTCATAATTTTTGATGCCATCAGTCCTTACATTAGATTCTGTCACTCCATCAGATTCCGGATAATCAGCCGGAGTTGAAGGTTTGTCAGTAGTTTCTCCCCTTTTCTGAGTCATTTCCGATGGTTTCAAGTCATTAGTAGTGGTTTTGGGAGTAGTATATCGAGTGCCACAATTATAGAAGTCATTAATGACCGATAGTTTTTCACTGAGAGAACCTGTCTTTCCATCCTTTGATTTCCAAATGTAATAACCATTTGAACCGCTGAAGAAGTAAATGTCGTTTCCACGAGTGAATGTACCCTGAACTTTACCTAATTTCTTGAAATCATAAGAAAAGTCTTTAGTGATAGAGTTGGGTCCCGACAGTCCTCTCTTCGCTATCAAATCGAAACTATAATAAGTATCGTTTTGAATGATGTTCACAATTCTGGACTCAGGGGTGGGCTGTAGTCCATAGGAAGCATCGATTCGATTTTGCATATTATATGCCAAACCTTTGAAATATAATTCAACTTTAGTAAGCAGTGTCTAAGTTTTGGGGATTGCCTAACCTAATAGAGGGAGGGGTCCTTCCGAATCCTTTTTGATATAACCATTAATGCTCCTCCAGGTCTCAGAGACCATTCCACTGGTGAAATATGCGGTCACATTGTATTTGTCACTGGATTTTGGGTCATCGAAAATAGTGTAGAGACTCTCAACCAAATCATATTTGAAATGATGTCTTCGCCCCAAATCCCTGTTCTGTTTGGGCTCATTTATGTCCAGAACCCACGAGCAAAGGCCGTCCCTCACTATTAATACCATGAATTGTTTATCTGTGGGAACACTTAGGGATGTGATGGCATCCATATCAGGTTTGTCGCAGAGCCGACCGCAGGCCGCGTACACAATGTTGTCGCCCACTGTCGCCGATAACATCGTTTGGCCAAACATTGGATTAATATTTACGCTTAGAATAAACAAAATGGATATAAAATAAGACATTTTGTTATTTTAAAATAGAATTATGTTTTAATTTAAGAATAGAATTCAAGCGCGAGGTTTTGTTTTTCATAGTGCAAGGTAACAACAAGCGATTAACATGAATTATGATGACTTTAATTTTCACTTGTTTTACTAGTTTGAATAAAATAATAATTATGGTAATACACAAAACTAATTAATTCGAAAGCATTTGGTTTTAAATATTCGCTAAATTTTACTTTTGTTTCAATTAAAGCATAAAAATAGAAACTTTTCATAAATTACCAGAATTTTAATTCATTCGACGAAACCATAAATCATTTGAATAACATTTGAATATTTTATTATTTTAAATACTGCTATTGAGAGCCACAATTATCAATGGGTTTACCCTGAATATAAATCAGGTTTATAAACAGATCATTTGGATTTATTGAAGGAAATTTTAATTTGATTAATATCCATCTGTTCTAGGTTATTTATATATATCATTAAAAATTCTAAAATATTATTATTTAAAATTTTTCTTACGCTATAATTATTATCCATGTTAAAACCAAGAATTAAGCTTAATTCAAATATGTTGTGGTTACTTTGATAAACCTTATAAATCACATTGAATTAAATGAATAATATAATTTAACGAATTTACATATTTAGCAATAATTTTAAAGAATATCCAAGCTTAGACCTAAATATGAGCGGTTAAGTGAACTTGAAGTGAGTTAATTATTAAACGAGCAACAAATTAATTAAATTTTTCTGATCTGTGATAAGATTTGACTTTAAAGCCTCAATGCATTCAGTTTTGTATTATTTTTAAAAATAGTGTTTTAGACAAAAGTCGAGTCAATTATTCGTTTATGAGTTTATGAGTTTCTGCACAAATAGTCAGAAGACTTGCTCTGATTGACATATTTTGCACAAATAATAATTTTTTTTAATTCAATATTAGAATAGACTTCGAAACTCTATTGTCTTATGTGTTGACAGAAATCTATTTCTAAAACCTATTTCTGAAACTTTTCTTAAAAATTTTGAGTAAAATATGACCAAAATAAAAAAGTTTACCCTGTTCTCTTTTGTGACTATTGTTGCGATTGTGGTCACTAGTGATGACTTATGTTTTGTGTCCGCTCAGGAAGGGATAGCCACTGACTATTGGACGCCTATTGTGGCTTCCCTTCCTTCTGCTTTTATGGGAGTTATTAATTTGGCTCTGGTGTCACGACTTGCCTCAAATTCTAATCGAGGTGGAATTTTTGATGGCTTTAGCAGATTTCTACCTGGTGGAGGAGGTGGTGACAAACAGAAGAAAATGATATTCTTGGGAAAACACAACATACAAGTGAGCAATAGTCACAAAGACAGGTAATTATCAAACTTTTCATTAAAATTAAAGAATTTGAAAAAATAACCTTACAAATTTATTGAATAAGTTATATATAGAACATTAAAGTTAGCCTTGTATTTAGTAATAAAGCTTGATAATGTTCGTTAACTAGCTTATTCAAAATATGTTGAACTTCTCACGATAAAGTTTGAAGTCCGACAAAATTAACAAGTACATTTTTTGTTGAGCAATTTTCATTTGATCCAAATAGTGGCGACGAAGAAGGATGTTGTGAAGGAGAAGAGGATGATCTAGACGAAGAATGCTGTGAAGACGAAGAAGAGGAAGAAGAAGAGGAGGAGGAGGAGGAGGAGGAGGAGGAAGAAGAAGAAGAAGAAGAAGAAGAGAATGGTAAGGATAAGAATAAAGACAAATATAAAACGACTAAGAAGACTACCAAAGAAAACTATCAGCAAAATAATAACAAACACAAAAAGCAAAATAATGGATATTCTCAGAATGAATATGAAAAATATCCGCCATATAAACCATATGGTAATGAATACGAAGAAATGAGTGGGGGTGACTTTAAGAATATTGATCTTCAAAATGCAATTGCTGACCAATACCCCAGCATCGACCCTGGTCAAATGTATTGGCCGCAAGGCGAAGAATCAACGAACAAAGGTATTCATAGTGAACCCAACACTCCCCTGAAAATCAGAGTTACTACTCCTAAGAAGTTACCACTCAAACCACTCAAACCATTCAAAGGCAAGACTTTACTTCCCGTATATAAACACACTGAACATCAATCTTCTCATACGTCACCCGACTCTCACATGAATACAGAATTCAGACCACTCACGAACCATAAATTACCCGTTTTAGAGCCTGATCAGCTAGCAAATGATGGCACTACATCTTCCCCACATAGTTCCCCGGCGTATAATCCAGCTTATAGTCCGGCGTATAGTTCCCCGGCCTCTTATATCATTGACGGCGAGTTTCATTATAACGCTATTGAACCAAACGATGGCCAACAGTATTCTTATAATACGGCCGATAATCATAACTATCAAAATAATAACAATTACCAGAGTAATAGCAATATTAACCAACCGATTCCACAAATGCAACATGATAACAGTTTCCATTCAAATAATTTGAATGCAAACAATTATAATGAAGAATTTCAACCAATCAGAAACTTTAGACACAAGAGATCCGAAGATCAAATGACTTCCGATTCCAGGAATAGAGCGGGAAAAGTGCCGCCATTGCGTTACAACAAAAATGTGACTGCAACTTTAGACAAAATAACACCCGAAATGATCCGGATTTTACTTGCTGCCATTCATAATAAAGCACAGAATGAAAAGAATACATACAATACTGAAAGCAATACAAACAAATTTAATAAAAAACCGAAAAAATTGCAAAAAATGTCACTTAAAAAGAAATCTAAAACGCAATCATCTGAAGCAGACGTTCATGCTAAATCTTCTTCCAATCGTGTGACCACCAAATCTAGTGCCGAACATAGTGAAGAACAAGACGTCAAATATGTTCCATTAGAGAGCTATAGAAATATTCTTAACTATTCTGCGAACAGAAAGCAAGACAGAGGTCGCAGTAATAGGGGAAGGAATAGAAACAACCAGTACAGTGCAGATGATCAAGATGAAGATAATCTTGAAGATGACGATTATGAAGATGATGATGAAATTGATGATGACTTACCAGAAGAAGGTCACACCACTATTCAGATTATTGAGAAGCCGGATGAGAAATTCAATATTGGGGGAAATTCATGGATGAGGCGAATGTTTAGCTTCAGGTCTGGCAGAAGAAGGCGTTTCTTCAACAGTTGAAACAATTTTCATTAATAAGATACAAATCTGAATTTTGATTCAATTTTTCAAATCTAATGATTTGTGACAATCTTTACAATTGTGATCATATTTTTTGTGTATTAAAAGTTATTGATTTATACTTTACTTCCAACAGAGAATGTTTTGACAGAAATGGGTTTCATTTGTTTGTTATGTAAATCGATTGTAATTTAAATATATTTTATATTATTTTGTGTTAAAAATCATCGTTTACTCAGTTTTCAGTGCCTTATATTTACATTAAATTCACTTTAAATGTTAATTCAATTTGTGAAAACACTGGTCTTATATTGTGTTTCATTCTTTTGCATGTTTAGTGAATTCTAGTGAAAGTTGTATCGTCTCTGAAAATTAGTGTCCTTTTATTGATTGTATCATTTGTTTTATTCCATTAAATTTTCTATTGTCTCAAATGTTTCATCAGTTGTTCTAATCGTAAAAGTTTTTATGTTCAATGTAAATGAATTTTTTCTTAATTAACAGAACTCTCTCTCTCTCTCTCTCTCTCTCTCTCTCTCTCTCTCTCTCTCTCAACAAAAATCATTAAGCAGAACTTAGAGTGTATTAAATTTTCGGTAATAGTAGATATTTTAATAGAGGTTTCTTTAGAGAACCGTTAATTGAATTTTAAACTTCACATCAAATGGGTTGACATCAGAAAAGTTTGAAAACGTCTGTATTAACTCATCTGAACAAATAATGTGAGCAAATGTTTTCAGATTTTAATGAGAGCCTCGATTTTCACATTAATTATAAGTCTCGTAATTAAGTTGTATTCGGATTAATTAAACGGCGAAATAAATCTGTGTTTGCAATGAAAACAATGGCATTAATCAAAAAGTCTATTATTCAAAGTAATCGATGTATAAAAGCTTGGAATTCAAGTGAAGACACATTTTTTGCCTCTCGTTGCGAGTGTTCGACTGTTAAAAGCAATTTGTTTTATGTCTAACATCCAGTTCTACCGTTAATTATAAGCCGTTAATAATGAAGAAGTTATTAATCGTTAATTTAGTGGCCCTTCTCTTTGCTATAAGTTTATGCGATGATTGTGGTGTCAATACATTCGCAAAAGCCATTCAATTGTACAAAGATTTTGACGCTTTACATATGAAGGCCTGTCATAGCTGTGAGACATTCCTATTTTCTTAATCCATTACTTTTTTCAAACTGTTAATAGTAAGTGGTTATGGCCAAATAGTTTCTTAAAAAATAGTACTTGCTATTTTGCAAACAAAACCAAAACTACAAATTTAGTTTTCAGTTTTTAGAGCAGGTGAAATTCATATTTTGGGACTAGGAATGAGCAAAGTTTTCGAGCTTAAGGCAAAATTTATTATATCGATTAGGAATTGCATTCAGAAGTTGTGAGCTCTTAATTGTCTGTCAATTATCTGTTAATTATCTACGAATTTATTTAATCGATTTCTTTTTCTGTGAATTTAGTGAACATTAATGTCGACACTTATCTCGTGATGAGAAGGAAATGCATTAAAGACTTGATTAAAAACTTTGATTTTGTAACGTATTATACTTTGTGTTTGTCTTTCAAATTATTTTATCTTGGTAATCTGTGTAAAAATAGGAAAGTTTCGGTAGTCTGGCACTTGATTTCTGGCAATCCAGCTGTTGGACAGACTATGCGGGACATACCTGCGATGACCACGAATATACCAACTTTAAACACTGTGCATTCGATTTTGGCCTTGAGCATTTAGATGTATCTATCAAGCTATTAGCTTATTTCCCTTATTTTAATTCTAAAAATACGTTTATCTCAAGGAACTACTTGAATTGTACAAGGACAGGGAATCGATGGCTTATATCTATAATTACAGCATGGAGGCCAAGGTAGATTTTAGTTATTTTATATACATGTATATTTGAACTTTTACAAATCTTTGAAATTTGCAGGATTGCTTAGATAGAGGACTGACTGAGATTGAGACCGAGCATCGTTTGGAAGAAGTGCCTGTTTAGTATCAATTTGAGAAAAATTATCCTTAAAAATAGTATTCAAATATTTAGTAATATTTATTACTATTGTATTACTATTACAATAAATTTATTGTCAAAACTGTAACTTTTTTATCAAATTTTATAAACATTTGTGCATTCATTGACTTCACGTCACGTGATATCAATGTTTTTATTTTGAAATGTGTTTTAAAACGAATAAAATTGAAATCAATTTTTATTCAATCGTTTGATAAATGATTTGTTTTTAATTAATTTAATGACAAAATGGCAGTAAATTTGAGTGCATTTCAGGAGAAACTCACTGATGTCATGCATATAATCGATGGCAAACCCGACGGACAGTTTACCGACCAGTTATCCACAAATATTTGGGATTTTTATATGAAAAACAGTCAAAACTACAAACTTTTGGAGAGAAAGATCCGTTTGAAGACTAGATTATCAGAAACACTGTCCAAGTATTTCAACAAAATGGGAAATGGGCTTAAATTTTTCGATATCTTCATAAGCGGTTCGACAGTCAATGGATTCGGGACTCTCGACAGTGATATCGACCTCTGCTTTATTGTCGAAGATTTCTATGATTACGAGTTCGCGAAGTCTAAGAAAGTGAAGATTCTCTCAGAAATCGAAGGTATACTTGAATTAAATGGCTTTAAACTGGAAGTGTGTCAACTGATTGAGGCCAGAGTTCCCATACTTCGATATATCGACAGCGAGTCTGGCATTCAGGTGGAGATCAATGTCAACAATGAGATCGGAATCAGAAATACTCGACTCCTTTACTGCTATTCTAAACGTGAGTACTGTTTACCGCAATTGTCTTCAGAGCCAACCATTCATTGAATATAAACACGTTTTTGAGTCGATTTTTGACTTTCTTTTGAAATGTTTTTGGATTTAAATACTTTTTCATCGATTGTTTGTCATATTATGTGAATTCCAAGCATTCCTTTAAATCATTTAAAAGTTTTATTTAAATTTTAAATTATTTGTTTATTTTCGACTCAATGCTCAGTCGATTGGAGAGTCGTTCCCATCTGTATAGCTATAAAGCGTTGGGCAAAACATAACTCAATAATCGACTCCTTTAGTGGCGCTCTGTCTTCCTATACGGTCGAACTAATGGTCATATTCTATCTACAGAACTGTTCGCCACCTCTTCTTCCATGTCTTCAGCAGACAAACTATGATATGTTTGACCCGAACACAGAAATCTCGTTATACCGATTAGCGCCCGATTTGTTACAATTGGCGCCATTCAAGAGTATCAATAATCAAAGTCTCGCCAAACTGTTCATCGGATTCTTCGAATTTTATTTGCATATCTTCGACTTCAAGAAACACGTGGCGTCCGTTCGATTGGGCAAAGCTCTGGATAAACACAAGTTTAAACCATTTTATTCTGATCCAAACCAATGGGAGTACATTTGTGTTGAAGAGCCGTTCAGTCGGTCCAACACTGGGCGCACTGTTTATGATTCGAGTGCTTATAATAAGATTATCGAAGGATTCCGACAAATGTATAACAATTCAGAACAAGTTATCGACTGTTGTTGTGATTCGCACTAAAATCCATTTTTTTTACTGAAATCTCTTTTGAACTCAATTTTTACTATTGTTTTACACATTATTTTCACTGATTTCTTAATTTTTTAATTATAATTCGACTGAAATTCAACTGTTATTTATAGTTAAGATAATTGTTAATTATTTCTCTTTTTTAATGTATTTGATGTCAATTTGTAAGAATTAAAATGTTTGTATTGATTGAAGAATAAAATGAATTTATATTTTTGCATAAATTACATAATTTTTTTAAGTATTTAATCTCCAAATCACTGGTTATGTGTGATCTGGTTATAAAAGTTCTACCGTGTTACTTCACTTTTTAACACGTGCCGGTATAAATTGAGATTGAGGATAGTGCCGGTATAATTCGAATTTAGCGCTATGCTGGTTTAAATGAATATTTATTATTAGGTCAAAATTTTCCCGATTTTGATGAGAGTACGAGCCCTGTCTATTTGCATGTGGATTTGATTGCAATAAAGTTAAGTTATTTGTTGTCATGACTACAGGGATGCAAATGAACAGGGCTGGTACTCTCATCAAAATCCGGACAATTTTGACCTAATAATAATCATATATTTCTGTCACCTTGCTCTGCATAAACTAAGTTTTATACTCATAATACACTTGTTTTCTCATAAACACAGTTTAAAAATTTAACTAAATGTTAATATTAGTTATGAACTATTCTCAAATTTAAATATTAGGATTAATTCAAACCCAATTTCTAGACATTTGTTTATCCTTGCTTGTTTTTTAAATTGCCTAAACCTCATATTATACTGGCATGCCGGTAGAGACCATTGATGTATTTTTAGGGAAATGGTTCACTTCATTTATAGCGGCATGCACCAAAGTTTGGTAATACGGTAAAACTATAAACAGATCAGTCCTTAACCCTTCAAGATTCATCAAAAATGAAAACTTTCCTGATCAAATTGCAAGCCTAACTAGATTTTTAATTTTTGAACTTGATAATTTCTCACAACTTTGAATTTCAAGCAATGCTCTGCTTGGCAAATAAACAATTTTAAATTTAAATGATTGCCGACAAATACAACTCATTAATAATTTTGCTTTTCTTTCAATCAATAGTAAGCATTGATTAAGAATTGTATTCTCACTGAACAGCACTTCTACAGACTGTTGTGACAACACATCGATTTCAGATCTGAAATAGTCTGCGATTCTGTTATTCCAATCTATTATTTTGACAATAATTTCATAAACTTATGGAACATCTTATCACAAAATTTTTCGCATCGTCTAACAATGGAGTTATGAATTTGGATTCTCCATGATTAGCTTATATTTGCATGCCCATTCTCAGTTTGATATGAGGATTAATAGTCTATAGTACATGACCAGGTCTTTTACAATTATCTTTAAATTGAAGAAGAGGTCATGTTTTCAAATGCAAAAATATCAACCTGAATAATATTTCAATGAGTTCTACCATATTTATTATGGTACATAATGTTCAATCTTCGAGTTTATATACAGTGAGATTTTTTTTTAACTCGGGCCCAGCAATAAATGTACAGTTTAGACTCTTTATAGACATATTTATTTCTGTTTTCAAATGAATTAAATATATGGTTCAA
>JAQGCS010000191.1:0-30860 GCA_034702105.1 Fuscozetes fuscipes
TATCTGTTTAACACTGCGCGCACTTCTCATTCTTCAACTCTACATCGTATTGTTAGCTCAATAAATAAATGAATTAATAATCGCTATAACTATGCCCCCATATAAATTATTTACTAAGGAGTGTATCTTATGAACATAGAAATGATGAACATGTTGAATAAGTGGCCCTTTCAATGACTTTACTATACAGTCGATAGTCTTCGATACTTTATACGTAGACTGCATTCTTATATTCTCTATAGAGAACAGTGAGTACCAAATGCAAGGCTTCTTAAAAACCAAGTTTTCATTGTCCTTTAGCATTCTTTATCCATGTTTATACAGTTTGTAGTTTTGCTCAAAGGAATCCATCGTAAGTGTGAGCACCCGTACCACAAATCTACACATCCTAGATATACAAAGGTTTTAAAGGGGATCTATAACTAAGTGTTATGAATCATAACTTATGAAACTTTGCAACCTCTTAAAGACTTGGTTAAACCTCTTGAGAAGTGACCCTAGGTCGCATAATTTTAAGTTGAAATACTTTTGGACTTTGTTTTGCCCCTAACAAATTTATGCAATCACTTGAATAAAATTTTAATTCTTGTTTCTAAATATTTATGAAAACTTTTGTGTCAAAGAAAGAGTAATTGTGTTCAACAGTTCTTTACTGCACACAAACAAAGAATTCAATTCAATATATTATACGGTTAACCAAACTCATCGATATCATGGAAGGGAGCAGGGGGAGTACTTATCCTGGTATCAAATCCAGGATTAGGTAGGGTTCAAAAAGGCGACATAAAGCAGTTATTTTGTCCCTAAATAGGCACTAAATCCGGTTTGAATTCAGATAAATTTAATTTATTTAATTAATTGCATTAATCATATTTTACGTCTTCTAAATTGGCGATGAATACAGCCCTTTAGCCCCCATTCATCGATAAACAAAAGTGCTCTGAAATCTCAGATATTGAGTATGGATTTATTGGCCAATTGTGACTTGAGCATACCCACTAATCAGTAAAAACATTCTGATTGATTATATTTTATTAATGTATTATCTATTAATATAGGTCAAATATAATAAAAATAATTTTTTAGCTGTTAAATAGATATTAGTACTAATTTATTAGTTTTAAAAGTTTATGTATTTAATTAAAGAATAATAAGAATAAATTGGGATTTGGCACTATTTCATCTCAAACTCTGAATTCTAGTCGAGAAAAAATGAAAAATCCTATTCTATGCATTCGGAACCTTTGAATAATTGATTATTAATTAGCACATATCACTATGAGAGTGGTCATCTTACTCAATATTACAAATTCTTAACTTTTGAACATTAAAAATACATCCTTCAAACTTTAATAATATTTCATAAAGAATTTTTAATATTTGAATTGTTATGTAAATTATAAATTGAACTAGCATACTTGATAATTGTAAATAAATCTATATTGATAAATATATTTTTTACCAAAATAGCGGTGACGGTCCGGTTCCTCACCAAAAGGTATATAAGTGAATACAGTTCGAGCAGAGGTGAGTCACTTTTATTTTTGAATCTTTCAATTGAAACGGATTCGCATTTTTGTCATTTAAATCAATTAATTGATATTCAGTGCCAAAAGAGTTAAAATTATTGATAGTCTGTCATTTGAGCACAATATACATAATATACATAATTAGAGTGACTGTAAGTCAGCCCAAAGCGATGTAAATGTTTTGAGCCCAATATCGTACGGAATGTAAATTCCAGTTTTGCCACTCTTTTAGTTCATCGGCCGATTCAATGAATGGCAAAAAAGCCAACAAACTTATAGAACACACAAATTATTATATAATATTAAAACATCCTAAAAGTGAAAGTTTATTACGTTATAGTTCATTGCGAGACAAGTCGAGTACATTTACCCTTTAATCGAGTAAAGTTGAACGAATTTCTTCTCATCGGTTAGGAATTGAAAGTGTTATTGAGTGTCAATGCCATCCAAAAGTCTCAATCAATTATTGCACACATGTCTGGAATTCAACACAATCTTAAATAATCGGAATAAAAGCGCTAATAATCCATGTCTTTTAACTCTTAAACATCTGATAAATAAGCTTTGAAGTACCCATTAATGTATATTAAATCAATCATTGAATCCATTTGCCTCATACTACAATCATGGAAAAGTGAATTAGGATGAAAAAACCTTGATAACTTTTGAGGGGATTAACCGATTTTCTAAATTTTCCACAAAAATGTAACAGGATAATATAGAATTTTCGTACATTAAAAAATAAATTCAAAAACTATCAAGATCATTTCTTTGTAAAGGAAAGTTATGACATGTACGCCCAAAGATTTAACTTGAGTCATTTCAAAGCATGACAGCAAGCCGAATTCAAAACTCCATAGCAAGGATCCTAAAGAGCGGTTGCAATTGTTTTGATCTGGCACATTAGTAGTTGCAGAGGTGTTGGAAAGCAATGAATATTAGTGAAATTGAGCTTTTGTATGTGCCTTTTGATCTTGATCTACATTCCCATGCTAACATTTAATATTCCTTTATAAAGAATATGATCTTAATAGTTTTTGAAATAATTTTTAATGATCCCAAAATCTTTACTATCAAACTACATTTTGGTGAAAATATTTTGAAAATCGATTAATCCACTCAATAGTTTTCAAGATTTATTTCATCCTAATTCGCTTTTTCCCTGATTGTATGCCCTTTCAAATGTTTGTTAATTATTATTAATCTTCGGTTAATATTAATTGAATTCTGAAATATTTAATATCGAGTAAAGTCTCTTTTATTCTACCGACTAATCAAATTTGAGATCAATTAACTCATTTACATATATTTTTGCTTAAAATAAATGGCCAGGGATGTCCAAGGGGGTAGACCTCTTACCGCCTAGTCGAAAATTTTGGGTTTACCCCCTCCCATTTGCCACCCCTGGTGTTAAACATGTTTACCATGCCAAATTTGAAAGGCACTAATAAGAAAGATTTAAAGAGAGAAACAATTTTTTAAATTTTAAAGTTTATTGTGAAATTGAGCAAGGTTTGAAGGAGAGGTGCAAGATGGTGTATTTTTTATTTGTCTCGAAATCAACTTAAATGACATCCATGACCTCTCAAAAGACCTCTAATCAGGGGTGCAGAGACTGGTCGACCTCAGGGGGTCCCCCTTGGAGATTGAGATTTTTTATTTATTTGCTATAATCTCAAACTAAAGTATAAAATGAATCTTTTAAAGATTAGTTTCTCTCTTTATATCTTTCATATTTCCTTCAAAATTGACCAATTTCAAGTGCCTTTCCACTTTTCATATGCTTATCAAATTTGGCATGGTAAATATGTTTAACATGTAAATTAGTATGCTGCACTCCTCAGACATTTTTAAGAGTTTTGCCGGAAGGCTATTCCGATTAAGTTAATTAAAAGAACACATATAAGTCACTTCTCTATTAGAATATAATATAATAACTTATTTATTGATGAAATAAATGAATAATCAAGCCAATATATCATTTCAATATCTTTAAGAATCCTTAATTTTAAAATTGTTTTTATTTCCAGATTTTCTGTACACTCATTCTGTGAAGTTTGAGAACAGTTTCACAGAAATTGAAATATTGGACACTTCCAGTTGTAAGGTATTATTGCACTCAAATGTTTCTATTTACTCGTTTGTTAAAAAAAACATAATATCAACATTTCTTACTGTTTTTTTGAAGAAATTTGCTCAAAGAAAACTTTACTTATGATATGGAAGAACCGAAACATTAGAAGAGTGTCACATAAAAAATAGGAAATATAAGTACAGTATTTTCTTTAAAAAAAATTTTCCAGAAGGTTATAGAATTTAAAAAAAAGTCTAATGAACTATCTCCCACACTTGTCAGTGGCAGGGGTGTGAATTTTAAGCAAACCTAAAAGAGTGGCGTTCCACTCTAGCTCTAATCCTAAAAAATATATTAATTTACCTCTTTGCGCATTACTGATTGCACCAGACACATTGCTTTAACAAATCCCCAAAATAACTAAATTTTGATTTAATTGAGTTTATTTTTGTCTGAACAGAACGCTCAGTGTCTTTACGATCACATCCATTGGGGAAATGCTTTTGTAATCGTTTATTCTATTTGTGATCAAAAAAGTTTCATACAATGCCGACATTTGCTAGAAACAATATCTGTTTTAAAAGGATCGGTAAATTGTCCGACTCTTCTATTAGGAAATAAAACAGATCTGGCTGAATTCGCCCGACAGGTATGTCACCACTCATTCATTCATTTTTGAAGACTTTGCAAAATATTGAAATAATTGACAATTAATTAAATTATAAAATTAATGAATTTAAAGGTTGACATCAAAGATGGCCAACAGATGTGTTTGCAATACAAGTGTGAGTTCTATGAGGTATCGGCCGCCGAAAGTAGTGTCGGAGTGTGTCTTGCATTTCAAACTTTGATTAGAGAAGTATTGCCGGCACTAACCGTCTCAAGTCTGCCGACAGTTCGACGCAAAACCAGTTCAGTCATTACTGTTTCTAAAATGATTGAAATGGTTTTCGGCAAAAATACCAAAAATGACCGAAAGAGCAAAAAGAAATCGCTTTCCATTTGAATGCTTCCAATTTATTATAAATTTGTAAATATATTCAGAATATTATATACAATATATTTATATTTGAAATAAAACATAAAATTATTTAAACCTTCATTTATATTGAAATTGTATTAAAAACTTCATTAAAAACCTGTGAATATTGATCTCAAAATATTTACCTTGATTATTAGTTTCAATGATTGAAAAAACTGATTTTTTAACAATGAAATAAAAGATTTCTTCATTTATAAATTAAGCATTCTCCAATTCATCAGGTTAAGAAAACGATTTTTCCAAATTACGATCAAGAAGAGAAAGGGTTAATGAAAGTTGCCATTTTATTCCTAAATTGATGCTAAATCAGGTACATGATTTTTTATTAAAAGGGGTAAAAAGTGTTTTGGCTGTGCATTAACTAAGTTTAACTAAAACTAGTTAAAGGAAATAATATTGTGAACATAAGTACTTTTATAGCGAATTTCATTGACTTTTAAGCTTATTACCAATAAGTGATACTCTTTTCAATTGTGTTTTAAATGCATTTCAATTCTATGTTAATTCTCTGCTGTGAGTGAAGTTCAAAGTATGTGACGGCTATTGTGATTGCATTCTCTTATTAAATATTAATAAGATATGAATCGTAACAAAATACTTATGAAAACCACATTTCACCAAAATATTGAGACGACCTGTCGTTCAAACACATCAGTTACTGCCTTTAACCCTATCGTACTCTCGAATCAAGGATTCAATTCACGTCATTTTCAAGAATATTCTAGAAATCGATTCAAATGGCATCAAAGTATATTAGCGTTGACACAATTTGGCAGTTTGTCATTAATTGGTCACTCATTTCGCACTTTTGATGCGATCACTTCTGCGATCACAACCGTTATTTTCAATCTGTTTTTCATTCAATTTTTAGTTTAAATTTTGTTAATTAAGATTAATCGTCGGTTAAATTCTAAATCAAACCGTTTTTACCGATAATTCGTTAAATTTCTAATAAGACCTTTCGATCTAAATGATTGTCTCTTTATATTATTACCCGACGAGTCGTCACAATATAAATATATTTTTAATAATAATCTATATTTAATTTGATTTCTGACAGGGGTGCGGAAGGGGGTACAGCCCAAATACTGCCCTAGTTTTTAGTCCAAAAGACCCCTCTAGATTTGAGGCAAATCCGTAACCCCCTTGTTGCCGAGCGAAGCAAGGCGGGAAATTTGTTACCTTACTCCCCCTTAGTGTTTTTTCCTACCAGTCAGGAAAATACACTAATTTCCCTTCCCCTAATTTTTTGGGCCTGACCCCTGACTTCTTACTATTTTCCCCATATACGCGTTAAAATTACTTTGGTCACCTTATTTTGTATTAAAATGTTTAAACTTAGAAATTATTTATTCAAGTTATTCAGTATTTTAAAAAAGTATTTGATAAACTCTACCAGATAAATATTAAGACAATATTTTCAATTAAATTCTCTATATATAATATTCTCTTATATAATAACTTATTATAAATAAGTATCTAGATAATTTGAATTTACATTAAGTAAAATTATCCTCATAAGTAATTAAGTAATTGTATTTTGCTTGAAAATTCAAGTATCAGACAGAATATCCACTGATTGACACAACACTATAATTAGTGTGCAATCAGTTGTGAAAAATTGTTTTACAAAGTCTTACATTCACTCAATTTATAAAATGAATGGAAGGATAAAAGCAATGATTTACTGATTTAAATGGAACCCTTAAGCGGAAGGCCTAACTCTTCATTTATATGAGCCAAAGGATTGGGGTCCGCCACTCTGTTCTGTGTATCAATTCTTCTATAATTTTTTCCAAAGTTTTCTTCAACAGTTGTGCTCTGAAAACAACACAAAGGCGTACAAAACATAGAATTGTTGGCACAGCGGCACTCCAGGCAATTGTTAGAGGCCACACCAATTGTTTCTCCCGTGAAATACGCAATGCCTCGAATCACACAATCGGCCCGAACCAAACCCGATTCCTCGCTTTTCATCCTTCTTGACTTCACATAAATAGTTGAGTTGCGTCCGGGTATGGCTTCAAATTGAGAACGTTTAAAATATTAGCTCGTTAGAATATATCATGATAAGCAGGAATGACCAAGGTCGACCGCTCTAGGGGGTCTAGGGAGTGATTTTTCCCAAAAAAAAATTGCCATCTCGCTTGCCGGCGAGAGGTAGGGCTGTAATGCTAAATTTTTGAAAAATTCTAGGGGGATAATTGATCGACCCACTTGGGCATTCCTGATGATAAGCCAATTTTGTCTTTGTTAACTCTAAGTCATTTAAATGTCTAAAATAATTGGAATTTAGAGTGTTTTCCACCGTTTAGTCCGTAAGCAATGCATTAACAGAACCGGACTACACCTTGCCTGATTGAGATTAAAAGCTGAATATTTGGGACCAAATATTCACTTTAAGGGACTGAACGGTGGAAATCACTGTATGACCACTCATCTAAATTTGTAATTTGATATATTTTTTATCAAGATTTCCTTAGATTTTGTCTAAAATTTTGTTCATAAGACATAATATTGATATAAACCAAAATTGATATTAACCGGCGATGGCCAAGCTTTTCGACTCTAGGGGGTCTAGGTGATGGTGGGTGGATAACGCACAAAACTATATACTACATTCTTTCGATGTAGTGAAAAAACAAAGGGGGCTAATAGAAAAAATTTGCCGCCTCTCTTCGCTCTGCGACGAGGAGATTGGGTATGCCTGCCCAAGCAACCCCCTTGGCCATCTCTGATATTAACGATAAATTTTAACACTAAATTTAGGATTTGGAGATATGGTTGGTCAGAAACATTAGTTTATAAGATGCAACTTAATAAGAGACAGAGTGAACTGTACATGGAAAATTAATAGCAATTTAAAGCATAACTTTAATTTTAAGCTTTTTAGGTAAAAATGTAGAATCTTTGAAATATGATACTCATTATGACTCATATGATGTAAAGAATAATATAAATGAAAACATACGACAATTATAAAGTGATGGATTGCACACTCCTTGGTGATATATTATAGAACAGCCTTCAGGAGGTGGAGGACAGCTCTGCCAAAAGCACTGAACAGAACCCTTAACGCAAACACAGATATGACAGGGATTTCTTCGAATTATTTTTTCACCCGACAAATAATTGACTCCTCGGAAAAAACACGACTTTTTTGAAGTCAAATATTTGTAAATAACCTTGGTTTCTATTAAAAAAAGAGTCAATTCATTAATCATTCATTAAAATAATATCAATCGATTAAATAACCGTTTGGTTGAAAATGATTTCCACTTTTGTTTCCGCTTAACGAAGGCTTCGATTCCACAAATGATAAGGAATTTGAAATATTAATCAAAACAAAAACAAAACAAAAGTAAAAGTTTTGCATTTTCTCTATTTGTCTGCAAACTGTTCGACAGATTCTAAAATAATACTTGGATTCGATTGAAGAGCTCAGCGCACAGCCGCTTATGAGTGACAGTTGTCTGCATAAACCATTAACAATAGGTATTGTGTTGTGAACCTGATTCTGATTGCAATTCTCACTAATAAAACGCATTCATTCAATAACTCCTAGTTTTTCATCTTTTCATGCGCTCAGAATACCAATATATATAATTGAAGTTGACTTCATTTGACCCCTCACTGCAAATGCCAACTATAAAGAGGAGTGCCAATCATTTTTGATCGTTTTTTAGTTCGTCAAACATCTTGCCAATTATTTCACTCACTTCTAAACAGAGAAATCAAAATTTAAACAAGGTTTGGATCAAAGCAATAGACACTACATCTATAACCAAAAGTTATTTGCTTCTCTCAATTCACCCAAAGAATATTCCCAAATCCTCACGAGACGAGGATTTGGGCACATCCTTGTTTAATATCAGTATTCTCTCTAAAGTAGCTCAATATAGGCTAAAATCTAGAACAGTCTCAAACCCTTTTCTCTTTCAAATTTCTTTAAAAACGCTTACAACAATGAATTTTAGATTTTCAATTTTTTTAAAAGGGGGGGGCGGGTGGTTGGAAACGCACAAAACTGTATACTACATTCCATTCCATAGATGTAGTGAAAAAAAGTAAACAAGATTTGCTTGATTAGTTTTTCCGCTAAAGTTTTATAAACTAATTAATACAAAAATAACCTTCGTTAATTGGTAATATTGATTAAGAAAATTTACTAGAAGGCAATCAGGTGTGTTGAAAGTCTTCGGCCTTAGTGGGTCCCTCAGACCAAAAAATTAGGGGTATTTTCCAACTCCTCAGAAATAAAGCAAATGAGGACCAAGGTAAAAAATCTGTTTCGCTCGGCGGGAGGCATTCTTTACGCACTGAGATTCAATTACCGCATATTTTGTCATATTTTGGTTATCGCCTCCAAATTGGAGCAAAATTTTAAATTTGGCGCAAATAAAATGAAAGCAAATGTTTGAGAGTCACGTGATTTAGCACTAAATTAATGTAAACAGAGTTCGGATCAAAGTTTAAATTAATAATAATTACAATAATAATAATTGAATTAAACATAACTTAAGTGATTAATGGCTACACTTTTGAAAATACCGTTGACTCGAATCAATTTATTTCGATTAAAAAGTCTTCATTCAAACAAAATGGCATTTATTGCGATCAGAAATTGTAATCAAATTTCTATTAAAATAAACTGAATTTGAATTAATTGAATATTTGTTGACTAATAGGCGGATGGATTAGAGACTGGAAACCTGGTCCTTACCCTCAAACAAAAGAGGAGAGGGAGGCCGCCGCTAAGAAATACAATCTGATCCCCGAAGACTACGAACCATTTCCCGAAGGCACGGGAACTGGTGACTATCCAAACCTACCTGTCGTGGGACAGGACGCCAGAGATCCGTACGAAGACTTTGATTATCACTACAGAAGAAGGAATTTCGGCGAAACGGTTGGCTATACTATCGGTGACTAATTGATTGATTGTCTAATTGTGTTTTGATGGACAGTTACCCCATGAGTATGAGATCTATACGTCTGATCGGCACAACCCCAACGAAGAGCTCAGATACACGCCGTACGTCTGTTTGCAGTGAATTCTTAATTTCTAATCCAATTGTATTCGTTATAAGTTTCCAAATGGTTTCGTCGTTTTTGGGACTCTTTGTTTCGTTTTTTCTGCTCTCATTCGTCGACTATTACTTCGATCTGAGGAATGTGTGGCCAGTCGTAAGTCTATTCCTTTTAATATCATTTAAACTAATTATTCCAATGATTGAACATAAATTATACTAGTACCGTATAGTACCGTATAGTACCGTATAGTACCGTATAGTACCGTATAGTACCGTATAGCTCCTCAATATCCCATGTATGGAACAATGTGAAATCGGTACTTTTTGAGGTTTTAGCAGGTTGCTATATGGACCTTACACGTATATGTTCCATACCCTCTCCCTTACCCAGGATGTTCCATGTCTATTGAAATCGAGGGCCGGCACCACCAGATGGTGTATCCTCATCCCGAACCTTAAAATGCACAAATTTATTGCTGATTCCTGCGTCTTAAAAGTTGATGAACTTATATCTTAATTTCTGAAAAGGGGTGAACTTATATATAGGTTTTTTGTATAATTTTTACATAAGTGTAAGGATTACATAAATGTGTCGTACATTTCCTGCTATTTCTTCGCATTGATTACAAGAGCTGTGAGCAGAGCTTAAGATTTCACATAATTGTCAATTGAATTGACATTTCATTAATTGTTGTTATACTGCAGTATAACTTTTGTATATAAGACCCCTCGTTATAAGTCCTCTCTGGTCAGAGTCTGGTTACTTTCTTTCTAGCATCAATTAGTTTTGAGTTAACAAAAACAGTGAAAAATGTTTCACTTTTTACAGTTCGTAATTGAATTCTGCGAAATAGTGGTAACTATGATCTTAGAAGGCTGTTGCTATATGGGAGTCCATAATGGGACTTATACGTGTATGTTCCATACCCTTTTCCCTTACCTAGAATGTTCCACAGCATGGGATATAGAGGAGTTATAAGGTAATATAGTAAGCAAATGTACCAGGACAATTTCTTTAGTGTTTTTAAAACATTTGGCTATTAATGAAAATTTGTTTTTCTGAACAGAAACCCAAACAATACCCAAAGCCGGGAGTAATTCACTACACGTTTGAACCTTTGGATTGAGTTTAGGTTCTGTTCGACACTATAACTGCTTTGAGTTTCAATGAATATATTTAGTAAATAAACCGATTATCAGATATTTGTTAATTCATTTTAAGAATTAATTAATTAACAGGTTATTAATAAAATTAGTTAATTATATTCAATTACTTCAATTTGTTTTACATTTTTGTTTTGATGAGTCAAATGTTAAATGAGTTGCGATTAAACGAAAACATATTTTCGGCAAAAATGAGTTTTAATTAATTTATTGTTTAAACACTTTTTGGATTTAAATATAAAATATTTGAATAAATAAATTGTTGCGACAGTGAAAGGGTTGAGTAAATGGTCAAAAAGTGGATCATTTATTTAAAAGGGGAAGTGTTTGAAGTGTTGACACATTCTTTACGCAAACCGATCACTACTTTGGCCAACGCCTCCGAATTGACTCCATTTTCGAGAAGTTTAAAACAAATGGTAAGAGTTTCCGGATCTAAGCCTGTCTTCAATATTTCGGACATTTCGTAAACGGTTTCCATTATCTCTTTGGAACCACTGCTTCGTTCGTCCAATGGATCCAAAAGACAGCACGAATTGAGTTCATTGTAATCATTCTTTTCTTCCATGACTTCCAAATATTAAATTATATTTGAGGTAAACATTTAGTTAACATTTATTTATGTTTTATATTTGTCGACAACAAATACAAACAAAACATTTTCTCAGTTTAGCTCAACTCACGAACAATGTATATAATAATTGATGAGAAGGTAGTTTCACTTTAATAATATTGCATAGTATTACACATTTTCAATAAATCTCGAATCGCATAGAAAATTGCTAGGATACGCCAGATTTTTATAAAAATCAAATGGAAATTTTAGATAAATTCACTTGGTATTTATATGCTAATTTCATTAAAGCCTGTTTACTTTGAAATGGGATCAAAATGGTCACATTGTATTTGAAAAGTCATTACCTAAAGTCGTTAGCAAGGTTTGCTGCTCAAAGAAGACACAAAGCTAGCTCCTCCTTCCAAACTTTGCTATACGACGAATGGCTTAGAGCAGCTATGGAGCCTATAAGAACGCTTTAATTTATAAGGGGGAGTCTGTTGAGCATTTTCTTTGCAACGAACCTCTTGTGATATACACGTGCGTAAAGACAACACAAATTTGTTTACATTTAAACAGACTTTAAATTAATAACAATTTGGTTTCAATAATGAGTTCACAAAACAGTGACTCTTCTGATTGGAGTTCTGCTGAAGAACTCGAAGACTGGAATCAAGATTTAAATGAAATTTTATGTCTTTTCTGTGAGAAAACATTCAAATCGATTGATGAAAGCTTTGGTCACTTGAAAAGTGTTCATAACTTTGATATGACTGACATTTGCCATCAAAATAGATTCGATTCAATTGATTACATAAAACTTATTAATTATATTAGAGTTAATAAACCAAACAATAATCACATCAAACAAATCATTGAATCCAAAGCTTTTGATTGCGAAAAGTTTATGAAACCCGTCATATCTGACGACCGTTTCCTCACTTATGGTATTTATTGCCAACAAATGAACATTTTTTAATTGTTTGCTCACAGATATCGAAAGTGCGGCCAATCTTTGTGTCGATGAGACTGTTGTGAGCAGTGCTCAGAATTGCGATTACAAACACTTGTCTAACGAACAGCTCATAACCAAATTGAAAGATTCGGACAATCAAATCAAACAACTTTATAAACAATTGTCGCAAATGAGGGCTTTGATCAGCAGTCAGGTGACAGATAAGGTAACGAATGGAGATCAGCTTACAGTGGGTGAACTGTCCACTTCTGAAGACCAATATTATTCGTCTTCTTATTCTCATTATTCTATTCATTACGAGATGTTGAGCGACAAAATCAGAACCAAAGCATATGAAGATTCTATTCTTATGAATAAGCATTTGTTTGAAGATAAAACTGTTTTGGATATCGGATGTGGAACTGGAATCTTGAGTTTATTTGCGGCAAAAGCAGGCGCTCGACTCGTTGTAGCCGTCGATCAGAGCGATGTCATCTATAAAGCCATTGATTTCGCCGTCGAAAACAAATTGGATTCAAAGATTAAATTCATTAAAAACAAATTAGAGTCAATTGATTTCAAAGCGCGGGGTTTACCAGAAAAGTATGACATAATAATATCGGAATGGATGGGGTATTTCCTACTCTTTGAAGGAATGTTGGATTCTATACTTTATGCAAGAAATCGATTTCTTAATGATTCCGGAATTTTGATTCCGAACAGAACGAGTATATCAATTGCAGGCATTAGTGATCGGGATTTACACAACCGATACATCAACTTTTGGGATGACGTCTATGGTTTCAAAATGTCTTCAATGAAAAGCGATATTTTGTGTGAAGCTCTCATCGAAAATGTGTCCAAAGATGTTGTAAATACATCTGTTTGTGAAATAAAGACATTCGACTTAATGCGAACCACTTTAGAAGAAACGCATAGTTTTGAGACTAACTTCGAATTGTTCTGCACTTCTGGTGAACCAATTGTCGCATTCGTCGGTTGGTTTGACTGTGGATTTGATGTGAATCAATTCGAACACAAACTGATTTTGTCGACCTCTCCCTTCAATGAATCAACTCATTGGAAACAAACTGTGTTTGTCCTCAGGAAAGCCATTAACTCGAAAATTGGAGATCGAATCGATGGCAAAATAAAAGTTTATCGAAATAAAAGAGAGATTCGATCCCTTGTCGTCGAAATCGAGATAAGTGGACAACAAAATCAAGTCTTTTATTTGTCATAATTTGCAATAAAAATTTTATTTTTCGAATAATTATTGTGTAAACCATTTGACTCTCTTAACAGTTTTGCGAACATTTCTATTGTCGGTATCTCTGAAAATATGTTTCCTCTTTCTGTAGTGTAAGTCATGTGAATCTTGTAATTCATTCGTTAGTTTTTTATTATTTCTTCGGTTTTCGACTTTGACTTTATGTCTCTTTTCTTGAATTTCCTTATTTTTATTCTTTTGGATCTTTTTCTTTCTTGTTTTCAAATGTTTTTGCATTTCTCCTAACTTTCGGTTGACTTTCGGGGCTTTTACTTTTTGATTGGGTTTGTCGGGTCGGGACATAACACCGCTGTAATCAATGTTCTCTTCGGGGAGGTCTGGGCCATTGTCTGAGTTAATATTGTTTTTGTTATTGATATTGCGGTCCATTCTGTGCAGTTTCTTTTTGAGCGCCACTTTGTTCTCAATGGAAAACTCGACAATCGGTCGCTTTTGTGTACTGAAAATGTTTGGGTTATTATTCAAATGTCTTAAGGCTTTCAATGCGTGGGTGTGTTCTCTGAATTCAACAAAACCAAATCCTTTGGATTTTCCAAACTCTTTCGGATCAGATTTTTTTCTATCGAACATAACTCTGGCCTAAAACACATTAATTCAATTTGAAATTTATAAAGAGGTAATTAATCCATACCTCAATTATATGCGCTTTTTTGTTGTCGACGGCATTCAAGAAAAGCTTTCTTAACATATTTTTATCATAATTTTCCGGAAGATTATGAATACAGAGTCTGGTCTTCGATATGAAATAGAGATTGTTTTGAAGTATTTTTCGTTTTTTTGTTTCTAACTTTGAGAAAGAATTGACGCAAATTAATAAGTGATTGCATTCTATGTTAAAATGTATTGCTTTGAACTTACAGCGAGACGTTTGGCCAGATCTGACTGCGACACGCCTTCAGCAGCGGGAGAATCGGGATATATTAGCCCTTCTTTAGCTAAATAAAGATTTCTCTTATCCTTCTCTTTTATTAAACGTTTCTCCTGAAGATCTTTGACTTTATTTCTGGTGACCGCAAGCGATAGGTTCAGTTGTCTTCCGTCTAAATAAAAGTCAGTGTCCTGTCCTTCAAACGCTTCGAGGCATTTGTTGGCGTCATCTTTGTTTGTGAACTTAACAAATGCGGTGCCCTTCGAGTGTTCAGTTAAAGGGTCGACACATATTTTGCTATATTCTGTTGGACCAAATCGTGTCATCAGTTCGTTGAGAGTTTCAGCAGTTGTCAGAAAAGAGACATTTCGGACAAAAATGGTTCGCTCTTCAGAGGCGTCGTTTAAAAGCTTTGAATTTAGTTTCCGAATAGGTTTAGACTCCATTTGTTGGTTATCCTCATCACTATCGCCATCACTATCGCTATGATTATCCGAATCTTGAAGTTCTTTTACATCTTTAGTTCGATTGTCGCCATTTTGCTCGTCTTCGTCGGCTTCTGATTCTTGTAAACTATGTTCTTGGCTTTCATGTGAGGATTGGTTAACTTCTTGGGAATCGGACTCATGAGTCTGAAAGCGTTTCTTAGCCAAAGCAAAGTCGACAGCAATGGTTCGGCCCAACAGTTGTTTGCCATTCATTCCTTTGATGGCTTTCAAAGCACTTTTGATGGCATCAAAACCGACAAAACAAAAGCCAAGCATTTTGCCGCCATTGTCCCTGGGCACATTCACTTCGATAATATTTCCGAATTGGGAGAAGTGCTTCTTTATTATGTCTTCGGTTACTTTAAACGAGACATTTCTCAAAATAATTCGACATTTTTTATTCCTTAATAATTTTTTTCTTTTCTTTTTCTCTAATTTCTTGTCTGAAGTAAACAAAAGTCAAATATAATAATAACAACAATTGATTTACCGCTCGGTTTGGTTTCCATTTCAAGAATTCGCTTAAATTACAAATCAATTAATTTTTTGAAAACCAATTAAATTGTGATTTGCTTTCAACACATGTTTAGTAAAAATAAACAAATAATGACTCAAAATATTTATAATTTTCTCATAAATAACACTGACGTTAGTTCTGGTGCGCAGAGTGGGTGTGTTTGGTGACCTGTCTGGAGACCCCTTTCAGTTAACTTGGTTGAATTTGATGCCAAATCCATTCTAGTTTAGAATTGCAAATAAGTCGTTAAAGGACTCGAGTGTTAACGCATTAGTAATGACCACAATTATGACCATAACGAGAGGAAAGATAACTTTTTACTTCAATTGCTTCGTCCAATTTCTCTCTCCAGAGATCACCAGAAAAGTAAATTTCCTAAACTTGTAAAAAATGAGTGGCCAAGTGTGGTTTGGTGAAAATGGCACATTTGTGTTAATTTGGTCATTTACATCCCTTAGATTGTAAACATATCTAGATTTGTAAATTTCGAATCATTGAAAACATGTAAAGTCTACATGGTCAGTCTTGATGCCACAAGGTATAGTGGGACTTTTTGAGTGTAGCAAAGTGAATAATTGAATAGTATACCTGTAATGTTAATTTTCGAAAAATTCTAGGAGGTTGCCTAATTTTTCGACTGTAGGTGGTCAGCGAGCAACCCCTCCCCCTTGGCCATCCCTGCTATTAATGAATTTTATTTGCAGCTTCTACACCCTCTAAAGCCTAATTGCACTTAATTTAGGAGGTGACCATGATATAATATTCACAAGGGTCAACTCATCTATTATTTGAAATACCTTATATATCCATCTAGCTCTTAAACACAGGTGCACCACAAGAGCCCACCTACTCACTTTATTACACAAAAAGGGACTCAAAAAGTCCCAGTATACCTTGTGACATCAAGACTGGCTACATTGTAAAGTTAAGGTGCTTTTATTTGAACATCTATATACATATACAATATATGTAGTGTTGTCTCCCAATCAATAAAAAGTTTTCTGTCTTTTGTTTTGTAAATTGTTTACAATGTATTACATCTATGAAATGGAATGTAGTAAAGCTATTATGGCTATTATGGCTTTGTGCCTTATCCCATCCGCGACAACAGAGAAGGAGAGGGAAGGGAAGGGATTGGAGATAGAGAGGAGGCTGTCTAAATAGAGGAAGGGAATGAGGCTGACCTATGGATCTACCTGTGAGCCCAAGGGCGAGGGTATTCCTCATAGTATAAACGGAGATACTTGAGAGAAACTCACAAGAAGAATAAACAAGGATATGCTAAAATCCTCGTGTATATCCCTGGGTGAATTGAGAGAAGAAAATAACTTTTGACCCTAGATGTGGTGTCTATTACTTTTATCCAAAGCTTATTTTTAAAGTGAATTAATTGTAAAAAGTGCTCCAAACTCCCGAATAGTGAGGGTCTATTAATAAGCGGTCGGTCAGCTATTCGATCCCTCGCAGCCCAGTGCCCTACTGGTGTCAACGCCCCCATAGAACAGCTCTAAAAAGAAGACACCACTAAAGGACTAATCTTTGATGAGAAAACTTGAGTGATTCAAAAGTAATCGATGTCATCAATGGTTATAAGTACGAGCAATTCTACTTTGATTCATTGTAGACCAAGTTTAAATGATTCAGTTATTTTAATATTGCTTACAATATTGTAAAATGAGTTTACTTCTTTTACTTCTATTTAATTGGCTTTTTAGTCATTTTTGAGGGAAAAGGTATTGCTTAAAGTCATAGTTATAGCACGCTGAAATTTTGACCGTTGAACAATGAAATTTTGCTTATTTTTAAAATTTCTTAAAGATTCTGAAAACTTTAAAATGTCGTTAAATAAAATTCATTATTAATAAGCGCGAAGCTCTACAATGGGTGCTGTCTAATGGAAAACTATGGATTTAATACTAACTTTTTATTATCCGATGACTACTTCTATTAATTAATATATTTTAATATCTATTTTGATTTAATTTGTTACAAATTTGTTTTATTTTATTATATGCAGGGGTGGCCAAGGGGGATCGACCGATTATCCCCTAGAGTCGAATTTTGCCTTTATCCCCCAAGAATTTTTCAAACATTTAATATTGCAGGTATAACCCCTCCCTCTCGCCGCCGAGCGAAGCGAGGCGGCAAATTTTTGGAAGAATCACCCCTCTACAACCGTCCACCTTGGCCACCCCTGATTATATGTAAATTCATATCATTTTGTTTTAATATCAAAACATTCCACAAATGTATTGAAATCATAATTTCTATTAAATACAAATATTTTAACAAAAATATCGAATCACTTGACAACTAAAGAGTTGCAATTAATCTTTAATTTGTCTAAGGTTAATTAAGTATATTATATGCATCTTAAGTGCACTCTTCAAATTGTCCAAGATTGAGAAACATTCCTGTTAGCTTTTCCATCAGTTCAATTGCCGAATTGCCACCATGCACATCTATAAAATTACAAACGAAGAAACTGGTTTTATTCAAATCAATTTATTATCACAATTGTGGCCCAAGTTTCCAACAAATTAGAATTTGGACAAGTAACTTGCTAGAATTAAAAAACTACCGGCTTTTGCGAGAATGACATTAATTAAGACGGTTTGACATACAAAATGAATGTTAGTAAATTGTGAATGGTACTCATATGTTCAAGATAATTGGAATTAAGCGTAAAAAGTGGAATATAGTGAAATAATAGTGAAATAATCTAGAGCATCTGTTGGTTTACATAATTGATTTACAGTACGCATAGAATGTGTGAATTGTGTGAATGCGTTGACTTTCGCCTCAAAGTGTAAGAAATGGCGGCATAACTGCAGTTAAGTGCCGTTAAGTGTGCCCTAAGTTCGAGGTATTTCTCAATTTTGTTCACATTTTTTGACTCAATTTCTAATCTATCACTTATTTGGTTGTCTTTCACTCAAATAATTGACTAAATCTCATATAAATCACTCATTAATCTCATAAAACGTCGATTCAATTGAAATCACTTTTCAATCATTTCTTTTGTTTTCGCTTTATTTCAATTCAGTTGTATTGACGTTCGTTAGAGTCAAACATTTTATCTTAATTTTAGTTTTTATTTCAACGAAAAGACTCATTTAATTAATGATACAAATGTTTGTTAATTGTATTCAAGTGCTAAACAATGAATGGTTTGAATCAAATTTGAGTAATAAGTGATTTACTTCTTTGATATACTCCTCAATCAGTTGAAAGCGATTTTGAAATTTTAGTAAAAAAAATGAATCATTTTGTGACTAATTTTGTGATTATATGAATGATTATAATTGTATTGAATTGACATTAATTATGATTTATTTGAATCATTGAAAGCAAATAACATCCGAAAAGAGAAGATCTGTCGGAAAGAAAACAACAAAAGACTGGAAATCAACTCAAAGCTAACGAAACGAACAATCATTTAATTATTTAATAACTTTACAAAAGAAAGCAATTAATAACTGAAACAAAAAGAGATTATATTCGGAAACATTGGGAAACTTCTGGCAATAAAAGCAAAACTCATTAATTAGGAAACAAACGCAACGCTCGAAACCATTGATTTATTTTGATTTTATAGTAAACTATAAACTAAAGTATAATTAAAGTAACAAAAGTTGAGACAAAAGTGAACTTCAAAACAGTTCAAAAATTGGGCCATTATTTACATTTTGACGATAGATATTGATTTTAATCACAAATTATATCAAATGTCTTAATATTGAGTTCATATTTGGATAACTATATTGTCATTCATTACTCCAATCATAAGTCGTCTCCAAATTCGACTCAATTTTAAGTTTTATTTTTCGGAACTGACTGTGAATTACATTGCGATATATCTGGACGATGGCTAGTCCTCAGTGGAAGGTATGTCCACTCAATGTTCTTACAAATAAGTAACTGTCTGTGGGCTCAGCCCTCCTTCCAGCTGCCAAACAATCACATGAATCACTCCAATGCTGACAATGCAAACAAAGCGAACGCCTCCGACAGTCGTTCGCAGTTCTCATCGCCTAATAATATGTTTTCAAACCAAACCAATTCGAACAACGATTCCTCCAATTCTTTCAAAGATGGAAATAACACTCAGGGCTTCAGAGAGGCCGGTATTGTAGAGAAATTGGTAATCATTGCACTCTTTCTCAATGCATTTGACTAATGCTTTATGTCCTCAGTTGGCCTCATATGGGTTCATACAATGTTGCGAACGACAGGCCCGACTCTTCTTTCACTACAGGTACCACTTTTCAATTGATACAAGTACATTTAATCTGTTTTTTGTCATTATAGCCAATATCAGGGAAATATCGAACACTTGAAATTAGGTGATCCGGTAGAATTTGAAATGACTTATGACAGACGAACCGGAAAACCGATTGCCAGTCATGTGGTGAAGATCACTAACGAAGCTTTTATGGCCGAAGAATTAAGTACTGAAAGGGTGACCGGTTTCATAACCGCTGAATTGTCCCAGGAAAGAGAGGGCAGAGTTGCCTATGAGAACAGAGGGGAGTGCTTTTTCCTTCCCTTTTCCAAAGACGACATCGAAGACAACCAAAAAATAAGTTCAAAAGATAGCGTCACTTTCTATATCGGCACCGATAAGAGCGGAAACCTAAGGGCCCGTCACATCCGCCTCGAAACGCCCACTCCTCAGAAACATTCAGGAGTCGTCTGTACTCTAAAGGATTCGTTCGGATTCATTGAACGCTCAGATGTTGTCAAAGAAATCTTTTTTCATTCCTCTGAATGTAAAGACTTTAAGGATCTATTGCTCGGCGATGACGTCGAGTTCTGTATTCAAACCAGAAATGGCAAAGAAGTGGCCGTTATAGTCAACAAACTGACCCCGGGTTCTGTTGTCTTTGAAGACATTTCAGACGAAGCGTTTACTGGAAGAATAATTAAGTCTTTGGAGCGCCAGAACTCGCATTCCAGCTCCAGATCACAATCAAGTCTGCCTTCTGGAACGCCTACAGATCCCTTTCCGGGAAGAATAGTTTATAATAATAAAAATGGCGATGAAGTTGAGATTCCGTTTGGCGATCGAGACGTCAAAGGAGAGTACACTTTACAGATCGACGATTTCGTTCGATTTAAGATCGTTACCGACAGAAGGGATAGCCTCCAACACGCCACTGGGGTCGACCTCTTGGAAGAAACATTCACCGTTTCCAATGAGCACAGAGAACATGGATATGTGGCCGCTCTTAAAGTAAAAATTACTCCAATTTTTATACAGAATATTAAAATACTATTTCATAGGATTACTACGGATTTATCAAATGTTGGAACCGAGAGGGAACTCGGGTCTACTTTCGAGTCAGTGAATTGCTTAATCCAAATCTGACTCTCAAATTGAACGATGAGGTGGAGTTCACAGTTGGTCCGGATTCGTCATCAATGGGTCGTCTTCAGGCGCTACGCATTAAACTTCTTCCCGACGGAACTATTTTTACGAATCTTCTCTCTTCTCCGACTCAGAACTCTTCGCCAAAACAGATGTCGAACGGAATGTTTTATTCCAACTCTTCTGACGAATATAAGACTGAATCAGAACCGGAAAACTATGGAAAGTTCAATGAATTCCCTTTAATTGATTTAAACACTGAATTGGAGAGTGAAAGAAACGGCACCGCATCTAATGCTGACCAGAGAAGTGCCGCTAAAACCTATAATGGTCGAAATGAGGGAATTGTTGCCAAAAGTAATTCCTGGTCTGAAATTCTGTCGCAATTAGACATCGGAACCAATTTGTCGGAAGTGAGCAGTGATTTACTGACGAGTGGAACGCACTACGAAACCGACCAAATCTTCACTCATCAACCATTAAAACCAACTCTTTTGAACGGAATGATCGAAGAGGACGACCCTCAGAACAATGAATCGCAAAGTGTGACTAAAGTCAAGAAAGAGGTCACTTCTAAGTCTAATATATCAAGCATTGGGTCCCGAACTGCCATTCAATCGAAAAATGGAATCAAATATTCGAGTCGTGGATATGTAGTGGCTCTCAAAGACACCTTTGGTTTCATTGAGGAAGACGACGGACAGAAGGAGCTCTTCTTTCATTACAGTGTATATGACGGCAATGTTGACACTTTAGAATTGGGACAAGTGGTCGAATATAACGCTTCTCTTAAAAACGGCAAATTGACGGCCATTGCTGTCCGCAAGGCTTTGATTCGCAAACAAAGTGACGAAATAAAAGCCGAAGTACTCACAGGTGTGGTCACCCGAACCGTCAGAACTTTTAATCCTGAACAGAACGAATACATGGGTCTAATACGTGTGGCCAATGACTCGATTAACACTGATAATTACGAAACCATTGAATACGAGTTTAGTATGATATCTCTTTCTGACATCAATGAATTCATTCAAAAGGGCGATGCCGTCAAATTCCAAGTGGGTCTTAACAAAGCTGCTGACAAAGAGAGGGCCGTCAATATTAAACCCATTCGAACCAAACTTCAGGTATTGATTTTTTGCTCATTTTTTTTTTTACTCTAACTCTATTTTAATAATTGATTTCAGGGCACTGTTGAGTGCGTTAAAGGAAATTTCGGTTTCTTAAGTTACGAATCTAACGACGAAAACAAGAATAACATATTCTTCCATATGTCTGAAGTGAAGAACAACTCGAATCTACAACCGGGAGATTTAGTTGAGTTTGTGGTACTTCAAAGTCAGCGAAACCGCAAATACAGTGCCTGTAATGTCGTCAAAATAGGAGAGACACAGACTGCACGACCGGAAAGATTGACTCGCGTTAAAGTTGAGGAGTGCGGACCACGAGTTGTGGTGATTCGCAATCCTAGAGGTCCCGACGGAACCAAAGGTTTCAAAGATTGTCGAGCACTGAACGAAGCGATCGGAAAATAATTTCAACCAAATGTCAGTCCATTTGAGGCAACTTCTAATCAATTGAATGTCAAACCACTGCTACTTATGTTTGAAAATTGTTTATAAAAAGCATTTGCAGTTTGGGTCACATTTTGTACCGAATGTCAAAAGAAGTGTAAAAATACTATAATTTTTTCATTTCTTACTTTTGATAGAATTTTAACGAAAAGCGATTTAAATCTGAATATCAATCAGTTGTTCGCAAAGTATTGGAAACCATTTGATTCCCACTTTATTTGATATAAAAGTACACAACAATTAAGTAAACAATTAATTAATTATTTCTTAAATTTGTTTAAAACTCCTTTACTTTTGTTTCGGCTTTTCCTCAAATTCTGTTAAATTGCTGGAAGGGTTTCTATATTTACCCGACTGTGCCTTTCGCTCAACTATTAACCGAATGTTAGGCTTCTTATGAGAGATAATTTGATTCTTAGGACCAATTGCTAGTCGAAAACCCCTTAAGTCTAGCCATCGACACATCACACGAATATCAAACACTATATAACTGTTGGCCTTTGAGTGTAAGCCATTGACCAACACTTAAACCCAAACATAATTCAGATCTAAACCAATAAATCAAATGATTGTAAGACTTGTAAGAACCCAACGAACGATTTTATGCAAAATCGAAACAATTTCGAAGAAATGTATTATCAAATGTGACAAAAAGTAAATATCAAATAAAAATCCGTTTCTTAACAACTCTTCCCTCAAATTCATTCATATTACATATGAGACATGTACTAGAGTCCACTAGACACTACTAGACCAATTCAAAATCTTATCACATCAGTTCTATTGTTGGCGTTAGATAGAAAGTGGACATACAATGGTAGAGTATTTCAATGAGTTTCTACTCATATATAAGGTACAAAAAATTGGTGTACAAGTTTATCTCCAAACTATATTAAAAACAAGTAATGGGTTCGAAATTAGTATTAAAGTATATGTGACCTCCCTGTCCACTTTCTATCTAATGCAAACGATAGAGTATATACAGTCAAACCTGGTTATAATCTTTATAATTCTTGCCTGATAATAGTCCTTCAAATTGTTCCAATCACCCCCATTGAAAATAATGTTAAAATAACCTTGCTATAATCACTAACTCTTTATAAGCCTGAACTTCTCTGAACGAAGCCGAGTATTACATCCAGGTTCGACTGTATTAGCCTTTCATTCAAAAGGTGTTGGAATTTGTGGAAGAGTTTGCGCTCTCATCACAATTGGTTTAAACTCCCCCTAAATGTTAGTAAACAAGTGATACAAACTTCAAATTTTTAAACCACTACTCATTCGATGCCAACAAATGAATTGGTATTCAATTAATTATTTTCATCAAAAGATTCTAAAAATTTGATTATTATTTAAAAGGATTCCAAAGACTCGCAATTATTGGTCAGAAGTGAATGCAAAGCATTGTTCGGCCAAAGAAGTAACGGATCATCCATTGAGACCTTTAGTCGTCAGTCAATTGACGAATAAAAAAATTAAGACAAATGTATCGCTCAATAAGACAAATGATTCGACCATTGGTTCGCATCCAACAAACACTTCTTGGAACGGATTGGACCCGCTTTCAATGGCTCTCAATATGCAGAACGACACTGAAAGCAATTCTATCACTTCTTCAGATGAGTTCGACAAAAGTTATAAATCTTCAAATAAGCAAAATAATAATACAACACATGATTTGATGGATGAAAACTTCGATAACTGGTCTTCGATAAAGAATTCCATATTAAGTAAATACACGACTTCTGAAAGACTTTCAATTAAGACATCATTTTTGATGGTCGGTACGAGTACTTCGGCCATCAGCTCAAGCACTTCGATTGTGAGGAGCTCTGCTAACACTTCTGTCACTGACAAAGTTCGCCACCGATTGGAACAATTGGATGACTTCGAAGAGGGCTCTGTTAAGGAAATGTTGAATTTGACTCAAACCGAATATGTCAACCGAATAGACGAACTCAATGTCGCTCTTCACGAGTCGTGGGAATCGGATCAAAGGGTTAAGGCGTTGAAGATCGCCATCCAGTGCTCTAAACTATTGGCCGACGTCTCTGTCATTCAGTTCTATCCATCAAAGTTTGTTCTGATTACCGATATTTTAGACAATTTTGGTTCCTTAGTATACAAAAGGATCAATTGTAAGGCGGGTACGATGTCTTCAGCGATAGAGTCTGCGCGGGAGACCTGTCGCAACTGGTTTTATAAAATAGCTTCAGTTCGGGAACTAATACCACGATTTTATGTCGAGACCGCTATTCTTAAAGTTTACGGCTTTTTGATTGATAAAAGTGAAGCCGAAATTGAATTTGAAAAGGCTTTGAAGCGTTTGACCAAGACTATTCGAGGCATTGGTGATCCATTGGTTAGTGTATATGCGCGGGCATACCTGTGCCGTATTGTCGTACAAATCGCTCCCAAATCAAAAAACATTTTTCAGGAAAATTTTAATGATTTCTTGCAATCACTTAATCAGGTATTGACTCAAATTTAAAGCAATTAACTAATCATTTGCTTTGATTTGTATGCATCAGTTGTCGTCCCTCCCGGTGCAGCAGACACTAGCTGCTCAGCACATCGATTACTCGCTTTACTACACATTATTCACTCCGGCATTGGATTGGATTCTGTATTGTATCGCATATAAGGCGCCGATAAGTCTTCTCAATGAGACTCTCAGACAATTTGAATACAATTCGGAGGCGAGTCTGGAAGACGGCTGTTCGGCGCTTATACTTAACTCACTTTTGACTCAATTCCCCTCCGAATTCATTGCTCCGAAAGCTCTCGAGTTTTTAGAATTAGTTAAAAAAGTCAATAAGGATGTGATGAAAGACAATGGAAACCAGACTGTCTGTACTTCGGTTTATCCCAAATATGTTTTAATCAGGAATTTAGGAATTTCTTTGGTTTCGAGACATAATCTGCTCTTAGAAGTGGAAGAGAAGGAGAAACTACTAATTCTTAACGAAGTCTGGAAAATAATGAGTAAATTCAAGCAGAACTCAGAATATATGTCTTGCGTTGAAATTTGGATCGAATTCGTTGTAAAACATTTCACTTTAAAAGAAATTAACACAATTTTCGGTGAAATAATTAAGCGAATACTTCCCAATCGAGTCTTTGAAGAGCATTACAATCAATTGGTTGTTCTCATGACAAAAGTGGTTACTCTCAGCCCAAACATAGACTTCTCTGCTTTGTTTTCAATGAACAACTTTATGCCTTTCTTGGACTTACTGCAGAAGGAGTCCATAAAAGTGGAGGCCTGTAAACCCATCGTTGAGTCATTCATAAGGAATTTCAATTCTATTACTGAAGACATGGAATCAGATATGACTACTTGTGATGCTGTTATACTAAACTCAATGACATATTTGTGTAAAGCATTGCACGACTCCGTCAGTGCTCTTACTCTTGAAGATGACAGAAGACAAATATCGGGTCTAATCATATCATTCTTAAAACACGTGTCATTTGGTCGTGACTTTGAGTCTCAGTTGAATTTTTACGTGGACTCCAGGGCAAACTTCTCTAACTTAGAGCCAGTTCTATCCTTTTTGGTACACAGAGTCAATGCACTGGCCATGCAAATTAGACGTATAGTGAAAGGCCATCACACAAAGAAAACCACTTCATTTGTGAGGGCGTGTATAGCCTTCTGTTTCATAACTATTCCATCCCTCGAAGATGTCATAACTCGTCTTCAGCTCTACTTATCGAGTAGTTATGTGTCACTAATTAATGGATGTTTACCACAAACAGATGCTTTGCTTAAGACTGCCATAACTTTGATTCCTCAGTTGCCCCAGCAAATAGAGTCCAGTGATGGCAGACCCAAATCGACCGAACCTTTTCTTTTGTCATATATTTCTGAGTTTTTATCCTTCTTGTTATTGGTTCCGGTATATGACTCCTCTCATTCTTATTGTATTCAAAACAAATATTAAATTTTTAGGATAACCCCGACTGTCCGGAACCGTTATATCTGTTCACAGGATTATTAAATGTTATTAATGAACGTCAGTTCGAACCCAATTCGGACTCTAAACCTCTAATTTTGATGAATGTTCTCAACTATCTCTCGACGGCATCTCAAGAATCATATCCCTATCATATCAGCAAAGGTTTGAATCGTTTAGTCTTTTAGTGTAACTCTATATTTAAATCACAGCAAACAACTTATTAGTCGACAGTTTTGGCCCAACTATTCCTTAGTTTAAAAACGACTATTCATGTACTTCATTATATCGCTATAGTTCTTACGATTTAGGGGTTAAATTTGTTGCCAATATATCCAGCAAGTTTATAAAGAATCTTGAAATGTTACCTAAAAAAATTCCGGAAAAACCCGCAAACGGACACATTAAAAGTCGATTTTCCAAAAGCTTGCATCTGTTTAATCATTAAACACATGCATTAAACTTTAATGTAGAGATCAAAGTTTGGACTTTTCTCAGGCCCATACCCAACCCATACCCATCCTGAAAAGCCTATACCCTACCCATATACATGAGCATAAATCCAAACCCGAGACCCATGAAAACCCATAAAGCCCATAATAAAAATCTGCAATTTTTTTAGCATACATCTTCATATAATGTTTCATTTCATAATTTTAAATTATTTAAGAATACATTTAAAACTAAATATTGAATATCACTGTTCGTTATTTTTATTACGCACACTTTCTAAATTTTTAAAATCTTGAATATATGGAAATTGCGATGCCACCCCCACATCATTGTTGGACATTTAAATATACCAAATTTTCTTGAAAGTTCTTTATCACGACTATTGTTGCTAATATTAAATATTTTGGAAAATTTTCAAGCTTATTTTAGGATTATTTTGTTGCTAAATTTTTCAAATATTTGCAATATTCATGAAAATTTAAAACAATTCATCAAACAAATTTCAAATTGATATAACCTTGAAATTATAAAAACTAAGATCAATTCCATTAATCATAATTTATAGCGTGATTCAATTTAAATCGATAGCATTTCACTTTTATTCAAGTATTTAGAAGACCCAAGTTTGAGCTCTACTTTAATGCTATGCATTTACTAAAACCATTCATAGCCTCATTACACCCTTGCGTTCTCTACGCATTTTTATCATAGAGTATAATAGCAAAAGTAAGTAGGTCAGCAACCAATCTATGTTCAAGGTGTCCGTTTGTGGGTTTTTCCGGAAATTTTTCACTACATTTACGAAGTAAGAATGTAGTATATAGTTTTGCCGTTCTCTCCCACCCCCCTCTTTCAAAAATTTTGAAAATTGTAAAAATCATTGTTGAAGATGCTTTTAAAGAAATTTTCAAATCTGAAAGAGAATAGAAGGATGAGATTGAGGCTGGCCTATGGAGATATGCATTGAAAAGAGATGGAAATTAGGCTGGCTTTTGAGGATATGCCTTGGAGCTCTTAGAGATGGGCTGTCAATAGGTTAATCAAATATGGGCGTGAAACAGCCATTTTTGATGGGGATTTCATTTGGATGTAAATGTAGTGGAAATTAGGTTTAATCCGAATTTGTTTCGGTAGCATTTTAAGATTCTTTATAACCTTGCTAGATAAATCAATATTGGCCGCAACAAATTTAACCCCTAAATCGTTAATGATTTACAATTGATGTTCAAATTTACCAGAGTCTCTAACATAGCTTTCGATTAGACAGCACCGCATTGTAGAGCTTCGCGCTTATTAATAATGAATTTTATTTAATAATATTTTTAAGTTTTCAGAATCTTTAAAAAAATTTAAAATTAGCAAAATTTCATTGTTCAAAATTTCAGCTTGTTATAACTATGACTTTAAACCATGCCTGAAACTTTGACCGTTGAACAATGAAATTTTAGGGTGCTGTCTAATCGAAAGCTATGGTCTCTAAGAGGGGCGTACTATCTAGGTACAACACACAATGCCATTTTGAAGTCTACCCGAGTCAGAGTGACCTATCACATAAGACGCCATGACATTCTCTGATGCTAAGTCAGAGAATTCGGTATAATTGAATGAATGTATAACTAATTAAGCTAGTATCCCTCTATTTTTCACCATTATTAAAATTGAGATAATGTCAGACATAAGAGTAGTTTTGAATTCTAATTGAATCTAGTATCAGTAAAAGATGGACCATTTTAAACGAATTCTGGGCAAATTCACTTAAAATTGGCGCATAATTAAAATAATGAGAATCTATTTGCAAAGAGCATCAAAATACTTAAGAATATGCTAAAAATTGCATGCTCAATTTTTCTCTAATTATAACCATAAAAGTAATTCGATTATTAAATTTAATCGATAGTTGACTCAAATGATACGTTATATGGAAATGAACTGAAATTCATGGAACAAATCAATTCCTTGAGTTCTTCAGTTTTGTCCGATTTGTTCGATTATTTGAAAAGACTCGGAGACGAAAGGGTGAGTCAAAGTCGACTTCTTAGTAAAATTAAGAATACCAAGTGTTTGTAGAGATGAGCAACTTAACTTTTCATATCTCTAATCAGACGCCAGTAATCTCTAATTTGAAGCTACTTAGTGGCTGTTGGTCAGGGATGCCCAAGCTCGAAGGTTCTAACGGGTAGCTTTTTTAAAAGTTACTAAAAACCAATTTTTAATAAATATATGCTATTATCAGGATTTGTGATGGTTTGTAGTGACTATAGCTGTGGACACTTTTCGCTATACCCAACAAATGTTTTGAAAGAAAGAACATGTACAGTTGAAAAAAACCAAAAATGATAATATTTTTTAGCCACATTTTACACAGTCGTAATGCTGTAAAAAAGTGTTGCCATTTATTACAATAATCCGGTAAATTTTTTTTAAATAGGGCTGACAATGAAAATGCTTGATTTGCATTATTTTAAACAATAAAAAGATTTTTACTGTCAAAAAATATTACTAAATGTTACGCTCTTTTATTCAATTCATTGATTGATTGTTTATAAACGATTGTTATTTCAATTGTGAAGACAATGAAAATGCTCAATGAAAAATGTAACCAAATGTAACAATAATGTTATTATCCTAACTGTTAGCCTTTGCTTTAATTTAAAAACTTACTCATTCTTTATATTTAACTTTGGCTACAATTCATTAAGTTTCATTGTTCAAACTATATACTTCCAATTTCTTTTAACTTTAATTCCCTGTTTACATCACAAATACAAACCATCAGACAAACCCTACATATTATAGGCGATAGTATACCTGTAATGTTAAATTTTGAAAAATTCTAGCGGGGTTGCCAAATTTTTGACTCGAGGGGAGTAAGAAATGAAACTCCCTTGGGTGCATCACTTATGGTGTTTTCCACTATAGGATACTTTTTGAAGTTTTCTAATTAAATCGTTGAATTGAATGCCAATCAATAAATTTATTTTAAAAGCAATACAAAAGACAGTCATCTTTGGCTTTAGACCTGTTTTGTCGAGTGATAGCTGAGGGCGATATCGAATCCATGCATAAACTTGTGATTAATTTGTGGCAATTATCTAAAAAGAATTGTTCTCCAGATAAGAAACGTTCGGTAAGACTCCACTTATACTTACAGCACTTCATTTGATTATTCATTCATTGATAGGAAATGGCATTAAATTATTTGCGACAAAAGGCTAACCAATCGAAAGATGCGATTCTATTGGAGATGTCCTCAAAACTCGACTCTAAGTAAAACGGATTCAAAATATATGGAATCCTTCTCTGAATTAATCTATTTTTAGAATAAAATAATAAAATTTTGATTTATTTGTGGGAAAAGAGATAATTGTGGCATAAATTTGGTAACATTTGTCGATTTTGTGCTCAAAAAATCAATTCTTTACCATTTCTTTCGATTAAAAAATTGATGCATGGTGTGACCAGGACAATTTTAAAAGTTACTTGGGATAAATTAATGAACCTTGTATGGATATGTCACCCATTCCAGTTTACTTATTATACAGTCGAACCTGGTTATATCCCCTTTTTATAATCCTTGCTTGGTTATAGTCTCTCAATTGTTCAAGTCACTCTCATAGAACATAATCTTAACATATTATAATCCCTGAACCAAGTCAGGAGGATTATATGCAGGTTTGAAAATGAGGTGTCACCTCATTGTACTACATATGACTATTGCTTGGGTTTGAAATTTCGTTTATAAAAGATGTTTGCAAAGCATTGTTTAAACTTCCCTTTGTTTTAAAAGTCATTAAAATATTTGTAACACCATATCCTTAATTTGAAATTTTCCAAGGTAAACTAGATTCTCGCGCTTGATTTTTTGTATAAGATTTGAGTGCAGGACTTTGTGTGATACTACAGTTAAAGTCATAGTCAACCCCAATATGAGAGAGGTACAATTGAATCTCGAAAGCGAAAATGTATTAATTAGAATAAAAATATTG